>WEIS01072914.1:1967-14004 GCA_013389965.1 Todus mexicanus | reverse complement strand
GCGCAAGCTGTAGGATGTCCATGTCCTTTTTACAACCTTGTGCCAGTTTCTCAAACCTATAGGAAAGGCAAATAAACAATAGAAAAGCTACACACGCCCTGAAGTGTCAGAGCACACAGTTGACAGAGCATTTGGCGGGATACAGGCCACAGAGTAAGTCTCAGGCCAATATCCAGCAACTGGGAGATGCAGGCCCCACAGTTACTGACCCCCTCACATAATGCAAAGTTTAACAACCTGAACTCTTGTTATCTGTAGGGAGGTCAGGCAGAATAAAGCCTGAAATGACCGCATTGTGGGATGATTTAACAGCGGGTCTTACCGAGTCGTTTCCGCTACGTTTCCCAGATGCATGAATTGCTTGGAATACTGCAAACACCTCTGTCAACAGAAACAAAAGCAAACGAACACAGCTGCACTCAGTGATCCTTACACACAGATTCACGACTGGCAGAGTTCTGAGGTTGATGACAAACCAATTTAAGAAAAGCCAAGCATTTTCCCAAGCCACCCAAAAACATCGCCCCCCGCCCCCAGATCCTTAAGCCAAAAGCTGAGCATTGCATTTGTTTGAGCTCTTCTGCTCTATTACATTAATTTCTAGATATGAATCTTCATCATTCAGGTATTATCTCCAGACTTGAGTGTTCACATTTAATAACGATAATTTGACCCAAAGCTCCAAGCACACCTTCTGACTTCAAGCAGTAGAGGATCCAACTCTGAAACTCTTCCACTTAAGTATTTTAAAAGAAAAACAAAATACCCCCCAGAAATAATGATGTGATCATAATACTAACAAAAGGCAGAGAAATGTAAAAAAAACCCCAAAACCCAAACCATTTCTAAAAAAGATTAAATGGTCACCTCATGTTGGTCCTTCAGCAATTTTATGAGCTGTGCATACACTTCATCTGCTTTCTGAGACAGTCTGATGTCTTCATGGTGTATGAAAATAAAATCACCCTCATCATCTGTAGGGGGCGATGGCAGCTGCAACACAAGAACATCACATTTCAGAGCCCTTAGAGTTAAAAATGAAGTAGACATAAAGCAGTCAGAATGTACGGAAAAGTCAGTCAAGGGACACGGGTTGGTTTTCTTCTCAAGGCAATTCCAACCCAACCACTACTCACACCACTGCCTGACAACTGCTTCAGTCATAAAACCCTGCAAAATGTCTTACAGGCCTAGTTCCCTGATTATTCAGGTCAGGAGAGCGATTACAGTGCAGTTTGGTTTCCCCATCCACCCAAATACCAAGAGAAACCAGAGCACCACTGTACTCACATGCACCTGATCCTCATCCCCAAACGGAGGTGGGACCCTAAGCCCAGGGAACACTTCCAAGCTGCATGGTTTAGCTGTGCCATTGTAATCAAGAAGAAAATGGTTCACAGAAGCTAAATTTTCCTCAAAACCTGGCACATTTGAGGAGCAGCAGAGGAAATAAAATGTAACAGTATCTAGAACAAAAATATAGGGGAATTTCAGGGCTCAGTGTCCGGATTCATCACTAAAGCAGACTAACTTGATTCAATATTTATTAAATCATTTGGTTTCAAGTAAGCACTCAGATGTCCAAGAATATGAAACAAAGAATAGTAACAGTCCTACTAACCTTGGAAATATCAACAGGTTTGCCACGTTTTGCTTGCTCAATCTTTAGGTCAAAGCTCTTAGCAGTTCTGAGATACATCTTAGCCTGTTCAAGGTTATTCTCCTTCTTTGCTTTGACAGCTGCCTTCAGGTATTGCTTCTTTCTGGTCTCCAGAAATTCCAGCTGTTCCTTAGCTGAAAAACAGTTGTATAAAAAACCCCACTCATCTGACACTGCCATATCCCTGAAACAGGTTTATCATGTTCGGTTTATAGCCAAAAAAAGGTCAGTTTAAGTACAGATATCAAATGAGGACATTTTCTTACTGCATTTAATTGTTTCGTGGCCAGTTTCAATTTGAAGTATCAGAAAAAGAAACAAACTTCCCTCTGTCACAGCACCCTTCATCAAAAAACCTCACAGCACTTGGCAAGTGTCACAATACTAATTACAGTCCCTTATTTGCAGGCAGGAGTCTGACTCCAGTACAGCTGATTGGTCGAAAGCAGAAGCTGAATTCAAACTTTCAGCTTGACACGTTAACTTCTAAATGACAGCAAATATTATTAGCATCTTCTGTACTCACTTCTTCCCTCTTCCCTGATGTGTCAGAAAAAAATACCCAGAGGAATCAATGTGCAGGCACATTCGGGCATATCCCCTTTGCTTATTTGCAATTCCTTGCCATCTTCATTGTTATTCATTTCTGGGTCTCCTCTTTCCTTCCCAAAAGAATAAGGAAAACCACACAAGACAGCAAAGATTGCTTAACACCGTATCAGGTCAGCGCATCCTGCCTCCTCTCATACGTTGCTTAGGAAATAGTACAGCGTGAGCTGATTACAGTCATTTCCAAAGACACCTGTACTGTATTCACCACTGCACTCTACTTGTGATTACACGAGCTAAACAACACTTACAAGAGGTGCCTTTCTCAGCAAATGAAGATACCAATGACTATGTTCACTGCTGGCAGATGACGATCAACTTATTCCCATCCTTGCAAAAGAGCCTGCTGTCCTGCTGCGGGGAGCAATTTCCCCAATCAGCCAAAACCAAACTAATCGGACAAGGTAGCTAGCCCAGATTCCACTGACGCAAAATCCACGGTGTGCTCTGTGAGGCTGAGACACAGAGCACAGGTATCTTCAAGGAAAGTCTGTGGAGAATGGACTGAGCACAGCCATTAATCCAGCTGATCTTGGCTCCTTGACCTTCCTGGTATAGACCTGAAGTGCAGCTGCTCCACTCCTAAACTCTCCTATCATTTGTGCTCTCCAACAAGAAAAAGATATTTTTTTTACAGTTGATTTATCAGCTCCAGGCAGCTGTAAACTGCACTTCATCATTCTAGGGGGAAGGAGCTAACACGTGGATCACAGTATGTACTTTGGCCAGTGAAATATAGCTTAACAACAGTAAAGTACCAACATTTTGTTGTGAAAATTATGTCAGTGTGTATCTGCTCAGGTTCTTGTTGCACCTATTGGTCTTATTTTAAAATACTCGAAGTGCCTCGGAGAGATTATTGTAACGTCGGAGACAAGGTGTTATCAACTTCTTCACAGCGTAAGTCCAGGGCAATTCACTCAAGAGATTAATGTCAGCTAAAATTGCAAAAAACCCCAAGCTCCTGAGGATTCATAGATTTTCAAAGCCAAACCAAACAATTACTGCGGTTTTAGTGGTCTTTATAAAAACAAGTAACCGAATTTTCTACAGGGAAGAGTTACAACCTAATCACAGTGGCACTGTGAAATGCTTCTGCACTTTGCAAAAGAACTTGCACCCGCCAACTAGGCAGTTCTGCTTTGTCCTGAGGGAACTACCCAGGGCAGAATGGGAGAAGGATGGGATTACAGTCAAGGCACGACAACAGAATCAGTGAGAGACTGAACACTGCTGGTATGTGCCCAAATCACCGTGAGGTGGTGCCTGTCCTCTACTATCTGTACCATTAATCTTGTACAGACAAGTATTTAGTGACCTTAGCAACAGGAGGACTGGAGATTGATGAACTGCTGCCTACCCGCCGGTTTGAGATCTTTGGATGAAGCGCCAGGGCAGAAACCACTGTTTGATGTAGGAAGCTGCATTAGCTCATTGAATAATTCACACTGGCAAGCCATCCACTTTAATGAGAGTATATGTAGAGTTCAACCGTGAGCAGAGCTAAATATTATGAATCGATAAACTTGTTACATCAAAATTAATTAAAAACCCAATCACCCTTATAATTACACATGCTGCCTCTGAAATAAAGCTGCATGGTTGGTCTGGATCTGCCCTCCAGCTCACACATATATTGAGGCTCCTGTCAGAGGGAAATCTATGCCATATATTCACAGGCTCCTAGCTAAAATATAATGAAAAGAAGTCTTTACCACAATTTTAAACCGAACTGGTGCAAATGCCTTGCACCTGGATCACTGGGAATGATGATGCCTCCACCTTACCAGCTGAAGGGAGCTGATCCACTGACTCTGCCTTGTCCAGGGTGGAGGGTGATGGAGCTGGTTTCAACCGCTCAGGAGAGCTCTCCTCCTCAGCTACAGCAGATGGCACTGTAATTGGCTTAACAACCTGAGTCGGCTTTCCAGGCAGCTGAGCAGGCTTCTTGGCAACTGGGGCCTGCGTCAGAGGTTCGTTCTAGCAGAACAAGAAGAATTTCATATTAAATGCATAAAATCTACTCCGGAGTTGAGGACAGCATCTCATGCATCAACAACCACGGTTGTGACTGTATCAGCCTTCTGATATCATTTTTGAAGGGAACATAACATTCCAGACAGCAAATTTTAACTCCTGGAGGTTTATGGGCCATGCCATGCCAGTAGGTAGTTGACCTATGCAAGCATCAAACCTCCACTACAAAAGGAACAAAACCGATGTTCAACAAGGCAGTAATTTCAAAAAAAGCAGATGCACGCAGAAAAACTATCATCCAGCAATTCTCTCCATTAAAAGCTACTTCAATTGAAAGCACAATCAGCAACCAAATTCAGAGAGATAAAGAAATCAAACCAAAATCTAAAGGCTGGTGCTGCCTCGTGAAAGGCAGTAAGTGTTGAACATCCCAGGAAAACACAAACATAGGAGCTACTGGAACGCAGGATTAAAGAACAGATTTAAGTACTTTAGAACAAAGTAAAGGGGTGCCCAGGATCTGAAAAGTTTGCTTTGAAAAGAAAACCAACATACAAGACAGTTATGAAAGAGCCGAACTCCGGACTCTCAGACTCTGTAGGTAGTGACAGTAATAACAACTCATCTCTTTCTCCTACGCTATAATGCAAACTGAAATTACTGCTGAGATCCTGTACTCTTCAGACTTCTGGGAAACGTACTTCATCTTAGCATCCTTGCTTGACTGGAAATCTCTGCATACCACAAAAGACGGCATTTTAACTGTTATATGTCCTACTAAGACATACTAACCTCCTCCTCTTCATCGTTCTCCTCCATGTTTGCCAGCTTGCTGGCACTTTCCAAAACAGCAGCTATTGTACCGTCACCATCCACTGCTGCAACACCAGGAAGAGGGGGAAATCCTGAGGACAAAAGGAATACAGAAGTAGAGTTGTGTAAGACCTGTGTTCTCTCTTCCGTATCTCTTCTCTTCTGTAACTCGATTTCTATCCCAGTATCTATTATCTAATATATTTCAGAATTCATCACAACTAGACCGAGGCCAAGGTCACAAAGCCTTGCTAGATAAAGTCTGAAGGTGGGCTTAAGTTCAGGTCTCTCGCAGATATCCATGCTTAAAGGGATGTTGCTAAAAGGATGCAACAACAGAATAGTTTTACAAGTTGAGCAAGTGGCAGTCAGCCAAGGAACCTCACAACCACGAGACTTCAGTAACTGAAAAGCCCCCAGAACCAGCACAGAATTTAGTCTCTCTCCTTTGCACAAAAGGACAATGGATTGTACAAAAAGTTGTTGGCTCCTTTCCCCCTGCCCCTCACTGCTGCCTCACCTCAGCTGGTACACAGTCCAGCAGAAAGCAGCGCTGCCCCACAAAGTAACAAATGAGGCATTTCTGACATCTGGATAACACACTAAACCTCTGCTGAAAACCTACTGCAATGCAGGGGGTGCAAACTAAGGCAGAACCACGGTAATTAAATGTGAAGTATATGAAAAACTATCCTTTTCATTACTTCACTATCCTTTTAAGGTTGGGAGGAAGGCTTGATGACAGAGGATAAAACTCTCACTTTCATACTACCAGTTCAGTGTCAGCTTCAAACAACAAAGTCCCAGAGCCACTACTATAAAATCTCTGTTAATAAGATTTATCTCATTAACATGTAGCAAGTATTCTTGTAGCCATTAGCACTCATTAGAAGCGCCAAGACATAATGATTAAACTCCTTCAGAACCTACAGATGGCTGCTACGGGGAGAGAACAAGTCTGTGGTACACAGGCAGAACACAGAATCCTAAGATGCTGCCCCTGCGTGACATTTGATCCATGACTCAGCAGCATTTCTGTCTCCAAGGAGGGCAAGGCTGGTACTTACACACAGATGCAATGAAATGCACTGCCAGTCCGTTATAATCTCATTGCTGCCTGATGGTTTGCTTCAAAGTAAAATCACACAGTCTCTAAATGATGGTTGAAAACCACGCAGCTAACGTTTAAGGGAATTGAGAAGTTACTCATATTTCCAGAGGTGTAAATACAGAGCACCTCAGCCTTACAGAAACTGATAGTTACCAAGAAACTGATGTTCTAGAAGAAGGGCTGCTAAACTGCTTTTCAGGGACAGCCTCAAATCAGGGAACCTTCAAAGCAGTGTATGACCTAACAGAGCTGGCACTGTCCACTTTACTACAGCGCTTGACATTCCCATATTTGACAGTGACAAAAAAGCCACAATGTCCATGTCTCTTTTCTAACTTAAAAAGGGACCACTTTGCAGTGCAAAGATAAAGAGCATGATATTTCCTAGGGGAGAAACAGTATCAGGCAAACCAGAGGTGAAGCATTCATAGATGACTTCGCCCAAACTTTTACAGACACAGCACCAGATGTTCTGAAGAAGATAAACAGGACCGCGTGTCTCAAGAAGGAGGTTTAGTTTCAGTCGCCGTCACAGTGCAACCACAAACATGATCCGCTACCAGTAAACTAAGCAGCCAATATACCCCAAGTTTACTCTTCCCCCTAGAAGGGCTGGTACAGATTATAGGCAGGTAACATTTTCAGCACCTGTCCATGGTTAAATACTTTCATTTCTCAAATAGTGCCAATTTTAAGTTCTGATGCTGTCAAATATGCAGGCGTCAGGAATATTCAGTGTGGAAAACTGGTAGCATATTAATACGCAGTTTCACAGCGCCACCAAACAGCCATGCCAACCTACTCACCGAAAAAAAGGAGGAGCTGTTTCACATGAGGAGGTGGCAATATCTCCAAAAGTTGGTATCAGGACATTTTATACTCACACTTACCAGGAGGAACAGGTAGCTCAGAAAAATTCACTTTTCTCCCAGCTTTATGGGCTCTTATGGCATCCTGGTATTGCTGTAATAAAAAGCACCCAGTAAGACATAAAATGAAGTTGACTATAAACTAACAATCATTTGTAATTAATATTTAACCAGCAAAAATATCACAATACACAGTATTTTGCCATAATATGTGCATTGTCTCTCTGCTTCCTTCAAATGCTTTACAGCTTCCCTACTGGAGCTCTTTCCAAACAGAAGGACAATACACTGATTATTTCAGCCTTGAAAAAGTCTTCTGCGAGAGAACCAATTCAAATGGCTTTGCTGGATGCAAGCAGCTTGCTACACTTTCGTTTTACCTTGGCTATCCTCTCGTGCATCCTGCCCTTCCGATCATCCCCACTCGCTTTAGCCTGTGCTGCTGCCGACTTGTACTTCTCAAGCCTTTGCTGCAACGCTTCCAGCACCGTCTTTGGCTGCTGTGGGGAAGCTTGAAATAAGACAGACAGTGAAACGTCACATCATTCAAATTTCAAAATGCACGAGCTGCCGCCTTCCTCCCCTTCCTTACCTTCTGCAGAGAGAAAAATAATCATTCAAAGTCTTATTATGAACAAGGCTATTAACTTCTACTTCCATTACTGATCCAGAACAAAAGCAGAGATGGGATCAGCAGCAAACAATATTCAGGAACATTAGCTAGGTTTTACTCGATCCTGCTGCAGTTCAGTGCGATAGGGCAGACCTTAAAGTGCCTTCCAGCCCTGCTATTTCTATGGCTTGCTACACAAATCCAGAAATCCTACCTGAAGCTTCTTGGGTCTGAGGTTCTGATTTTGTAAGATCCTGAGAACTTCCCACTGGACCTGGTACCTTTTGCTTGGATGCACCTTGTATGTTTCCTAGGCTTTCAAGATCTGCAAAACAAGGAAAGCAGGAAGTGTTCCATAAACAAAAGTTAACCTACGTTACTCAAAACAATCAATTTGACCACATCATCTTCCTGAAAGCTTCAAAACAATACCTGCATGGCTAGATTAAGTCTAAGGTTCCCATTATTCAGAGAAAATGCTTTACAATATAAAATCTCAAATGCTGATTTAATTTAGGTTAGTGCTGCTTGAGGGGTGGGGGAAAAAAAAAAAGTGAAATCAGTTCAAGTATTCTAAGAATTCTCTCCCCAAAATATAACTTGGTATCTTGGCAGATGGAAAGAGTGAACAGGATTGCTAATTGACTAAAATACCCTAGTAACAAAAGATGTGCTGAAAAAGGGAAGCAAATAACACCATCTATTCAGGCACCCAGGTTTCTGGCATTGTATAACGGCGGTTATTTCAGAAAACTACAAAAATATCCACTGCAAAAATCTTGCACTTTTAAAAGCAAAATCATATTGAAGTTTCTCCCTAATGCTATCAGGTGATCAGTTTATAACTTAAGGGTCATGAGTCTCTTGATTTATTGAAAAAAATCTATTATTTAGTCTCTTAAAATAAAATAATCTAATGAAGTAAATTGTTTAAAAGAGTTGCACAAAACACATATTGGTGGTGACACTAGAACTATTTTTAAAAATCAACCTTATCTTGCAGGGATCGAAGTATCTTTAATATTGGTAACTTGCTTTAAGATTTAGACTTTACTGCAATCTGTTTGTTAATCTCTTAATCTGAATGCCACGAACTTCATCTGAAATATATAATACCATCAAATACTACAGTAAAGTTTAAGAATGTGCCATTACCCTTCTTTCCTTTCCACCTCTGATACTGATGGGCATTATCTAAAGTCATAAAAATAGGAATTTTAAACATCAATACCTACTTGAATTTGTAATTCACAGAGAGTATCTTCAATATAAATAACAATACCTCATTCTTCTTTGTTGGTCTTGATTAGAATTTCAATATGCAGTAAAACTCAGACCTAAGTGATCTTCAGTTCTTCCAGTTTTGCAATCAAATGCCAAATAATTCCATTACAGCACAGAGAGCCTTCTAAATGAGCTTCTGCAAGACAAGCCTTACCCTGAGGAGGTGGAGGCATATTCTGGAGGTCTATCGGCTGCCCACTGTCCAAAGCTTCCAACACCACATCAAATTTCTAATGCAGACAAAAAAAAAGAAAGACAGAAGATGTATTCTAGTATGCCCAAGGTTTGACAGCTGCCACTCAATGAGTGTGGGTCCAGCACAGGGTATGTTTAGCATTCAGGATTTCTTGTGTGCGTACCTTGCCGGTTTTCATGTATTCCTTTGCTTTCTCTAGGTTCCCTTGCTGTTTGGCTTTTAGAGCTGCTAATTTATACTCCTTCTGCCTCATAAGTAGTAGTGCTCGTGTGCCGCTGTTCTGGAGATCTGTGAAAATGAAACAATGCTGAGACTTACAGAGAGTATGCAAGATGTGCATCCCTTGCTACGCCCATCTATTCAAACCTGAATTTGTTCTCTTTTGCTTTAAACCACACAGACATTTTACAAAGTCCTTTTCCTTCTAGTCTCCAGAAGTCCTAGCAGACATAACAATCCCATTTTTCTCAATTAAAAAACACAAAAAAGTCTTTTAGTCTCTATCTTAAAACTCTTTAAAGCTTGTCACAATACTGAAGGAGAAACTGAGGCACAGAAAAAGTGAAGTGAAGTGAAAGACACTGCTCCAGTGCATCTAAGAGCTCTAAAACAATAACTGATTCCACTGACAGAAATTCAGCATCCCACTAATAACTGAAACATTTAGCAAGGAAGTTCCAATCTGAGCAGTGCTTTGCTACACAACACAAATACCAAGAAAAATGTAGCACTAACAAAGTGTTGCAACTTCTCATCCTCTCAGATCACGGTACCTGTTTCCCCAGTAGGACTAGAAGCAGCGTGTCCCTGTAGAGACTCTGATTCCAGGTGCTGCACGGCCTCATGAGAGGTCTTCTGCTCATGATCTGCAGCAGACTCAGCTTTATTTTCTGGCAGGACACTGTCTGAATCTCCCAAATTCTCTGCTTCCGCTCCCGTGGCTTGAGATAAGTGAGGAGAACTCTTCCCTGTTGCAACAGGAGGTGGCATTTCTTCCTCATTGATTTTTTTGCCTTTCTTCACTGCAGCTAGCATAGTTTCCAGTGTCTGCCAGAGACGGAACAGCAAAGTTGATAGGCGTTTTCATCAAACATATTACTGGCGTAAGAACGTTAAACCCCCATTCCTTCACCCACAAACATTACTCTCCTCAGTATTTTTTTTTTTTAATTTAAGGTTCAGACAAAAGACCACCACGCACTTCAAAGCATCCCAAAGTTTTACTACTTTCATCTTGTGGAAACACAGAAAGACAACAACAGCAACAATAAAATCTCATCAGTGCCAGAATCACTGCTATTTTTGGTTACCCATGACATTGTTTGACCTATTAAGCAACAGCGGCCAAGATACTGACTGCATGTGAGATTGGGGTTCAAACCAGTACAGCAACCCACTCACAGCTCTCTTCCGTGTGTGGTATGACAGACTGACTGGAAATGGAATTATACAGAGATTAAAGTTCACAGTTCCAAGAACTAAGCACGAGATGAGATAACCGTATAGCATTTGTTGGCATGTGGCTTTGCTAATTAAGGAACTGCGAGCTGTGAAGTGAGTTCTATTATCCCTAGTTACACTGCTTAGATGCAGAGAAACTCCCTACCCTGAAAAACAAAGGAAGAGCAAACAGAGCACTATGCTTCTTCATGGGATGAAATAAGCAGGTTTGCCCATCTCTCTTGCTTTCTGAAAGCTCAGGTGGCTTCATGCACATTCTTTTCAGAGCTAGAAGGCAGAGGGCACATCCAAACATCTCCTTTCTTGTGCATTCCTCCCCGAGGTTTGGCCTCAGTTGTTCCCTTTGTACGCTAAGACACCCGGTAGCCAGCGAGACGTGACATTCTCCCCTCAGCGGACAGTGCTGAGCTGTAAAGCGTTGCTTAACAAGGCAAAGCTGGCTGCTGTCTGAGGTGATGCAGGAGATCAGATGAAAGCAAAGAGGGCAATAAAAGCACTCTGCACAGCAGCAATCGCCAAGCTCTACCAACTAGCTACAAGCACGCCACCTGGCTGAAAAGATGCAAAGCTGAAGGAATGGCTCCTCGCTGCAATTTTTAATTGCCTTAACGAAAACCCCTGTTCTATTCATTTTGAAGTACAGCCAAAACACTCAGGGAAAGGTTTCACCTTTCTTTGTCTCACAGAACTGAGAGGAAGGTTAGT
The DNA here is from genome assembly GCA_013389965.1 of Todus mexicanus. Taxonomy (NCBI): domain Eukaryota; kingdom Metazoa; phylum Chordata; class Aves; order Coraciiformes; family Todidae; genus Todus; species Todus mexicanus. Next base: position 2,706 of record WEIS01072914.1, on the reverse strand, counting down.
ATCTAAGGGAGAACTGGAAGACGTGTGCTAGGAAAGCTCCTAAACTTCGCTTTAAGGTAGCACTGAGCAGCCATCATGGGTCAAATTCAGAACTACACGAGTGGGTTAACATCAGCATTTACCACAAACCCTGCCTCTAGCTACAGAGCTGATGCACAAAAGCCCTCTGAAGTTACAGTTTATCTGTGTATTTGCTACCTCAGATCGTTAGTATGAAACGTTTTTAAACTGAAGGCATTTTAAACTTTTGAAAATGTTTTTAACTCAAGGCGGCATATTAGAATTTCTTTCCCCTTTCAACGAATTCACACATCTGGAAAGACTCTAACGACACTTTATAGAGAACAGAATTTGGTCCCCCTCCCCATTCACATACCTGATGTACCCGGCTTACCTTAAGGCCTCTTTCGTATCGGCGTATTTTGGTGCTTTCGCCCGACTCCTTCGCGTTAGAAATCGCTGTCCTGTAGTTAGCAATTCTCTTCTCTATTGTCTGTTGTAGCTCACTGGTAACAGCAGGAAGTGAGGTGGTCTCAGAAAAAATAATAAAACAAATCAAGAAAACTTATTTCATCCAACTACACGAGTTTTCCCACAGCACCGAAAAACAAATACTCTTCTACATACGCTCCCGTTAATCAAGAGTGCAAGGACGAAGCAGGCTCTAAAACAGAGGAGCGTTTGTACTTTGCGAACAGTCCCTGGATCCACCTCTGGACTTTCTCTCAAAGGCGTAATA
>WEIS01072910.1:0-23415 GCA_013389965.1 Todus mexicanus | reverse complement strand
GCTAACAATTCTGGGTAAACGAGACTGTAATTCGGCTCTTAGGGAGCCAAGCAGAGAACGGACAGACGGATGGGCTGTGCAGTAGGTCAGACAGAAGGGCTCAGCTCAAGCGTTTTGTTCAGCATCTGGAAGGGGAATGTGAGAAGTGGGAGGGCAGCAGCTAGAGAAGGTTGTCAGGGTGTATTTCCTTTAATGCATCAGGAACTATTCTGTGTGTGGCCTGTCTGCTGGAAAAAAGTTTTGTGATGGTTTCAGTGGCATAAGTATCTCATTCTCGTTTTTCTTCTTCCCCTTGCAGCACTGGTGATGGTCCTGAATAGCACAAGTGTCAGCTGGAGTGCGCGCATTCAGATTTTCCTTACCTTTTGCAAGCTTGTAGCAATTCTGATAATTATAGTCCCTGGAGTTATCCAGCTAATTAAAGGTATGAAATGAAAAGTAAATGCTTTTAAAGTGCTTTTATCTTTACCCTCCACGGTCTTTCTCCACCTGCCTCCACAAAATAATGCTTATAGCAGCAAAATTTCTTAATTAGTCTGTGCTTGCTTAACTGAAGCCCTGCACTGTCAAGTAATTGATTAGAAGTGGAACTACACTGGGATGAACTGGTATTTCCTTCAGCATGCCAATGAGTCTATTCAGATCAGGCTCGGTTTTCAAATGAGCGACAAGGTTGCTCTCCTCTGTAACTTGCCTTTGGCATGAACTTTGTGAAAGGAGCAGGATGGATTTTAGTGACATAAGGGCGTACCCCTCCCCAAAGCACGTGCCTCATCCAGGCAGAACGTCTCCTTTAACTGGGCTAGTGCCTAGTCCTGTTCAGTACTGGCTATGTGGTGGCAGAAGGGGCTCAGGATTGGGGAATATATGAAAGAAACTGTATCATGGATGCTGTTCTGCTGCTTTGGTGATGTAAATTGTGAAGTTAAAGGTGCTGTACTGGCACAAGAAATTGTGGTCAGCTATTGCTTTCATGGGCTTCCTGCCTGCAATTACTGGATGCTCATGCTGTATGAAGGGTTTACTTCTTTCAACTGAAAAACTAAAGCATACAGCTAAAGGCAAAAGTCTAGGGCTGACGCAAGCAATAGCAAAGGAAAGCAGAAGTATTCGGAGGGCCAGAATTACTCTACAGACTTTAACAACATTGCTGCATAAGCAAAGAGTGTGAAAACATACCTTTGTTTTTCCCAGCAGCACCCAGCATGGCCATGGCTATGCAGGCCCTGTGGAAGCGGTTTGGGTAAAGCCATGCTGGCAGAGAAACTGTTTTCGCTGACATATGCTCAGCTCCTTGATGAGACTCTTCCATTCCAGCCCTATCAGCAGTGGGTGTGAGGTGGTGACAAGCCTCAGCTCAGTCTCGTTACAATAATGCCAGACAATAACTACACAAAGCACCAGGAGCCATTTGCAGCACAGAGGGTCAGAATGGGGAGCGCTTTTTTAATGAATTGGTGGAAGATTTTATCTAACAAAATTATCACAGTTGTTGGCTCTGTCCCAGGAGATACTCTTTTATGCTGCTTCACAAAAGCCTCCCACCTGAGTCAACAGCGCAGCATTAGGCTCTGTGGTGAGCTCCATTTCTCAGGGACAGATGATTCTCTGTGCTTAGCAATAGACTCGGAAATAGAAGTTTTCCTGTGTAGCCCTCTGCTGATTCACTATTTCTGTTTTCGTGTTTTTCACTTCCTTTCTGGTAGTTGCAACACCTCTGCCCTCACTTTCTTTCATGTGCAGAATTTTTTTGTTTCCATCTGCCCCATTTTTTTCTACAACTTTGGAGCAGGCCAGACCTAGGTTGGAATGGGGTTTGCTGCCCTTAAGTAGCTCAGATATTGTTCCTGATTCCCTGCTGGGACCTTCCTCTGGCCACAGCTCTTCCCTTACCTAAAAAGACCTCCACTTCAATCAGAATTTTGACTGATAGTTCAGTAAAAACTGAATAAAAGGTAGAGGACTTGACCCATTGCTAATTTAAGTCTGAATGAATTCTGCTTCCTGCTATTTCTTTCCTATGGAGGACCATTGCTACTCAGGGAATCTGAGATATTGCAGGGAGGTCTTGCAAACCATAGAGCACTTTGTAAGTGAATAAGAGCAGAACACAACTTTTACATGTTTGCATTTCTAGATATGTAATTCTTTCTTAGTGTAATATTAATACAGTGCTGACTATAGCATGGTAGGAGTTACTAAATTTCCAGTGATAGAAATGTTTAAGATTTTGGGCTTCTTTACTTTAAAAATATTGCTTGTGAGTGAAATGCTAGCAACACTCCTTCAAATTGAATGTTAAACAAATAGAATTTTCCACAGGAAAAACTGCAGAGCTCATTCTGCTCTTTCACATTGAGAGGTAAGTCCGTGCTGGAGATGACAGTGCAGTGAGTGTCATCAAGCTCAGAATACTTTGAACCCCCCCTGCCCTAATAAGTCAAATTCTGTTATAACATGACTGGAGATACCACAAAACCTTTTCCAGTTGCTGGCAGATTACGGCTGCAAGGGTTGGGTCAGAAATGAAGGTCAAGGGCAGAACTTGAAGTCCATGAACTCTTGAGTGATTAAATGTTCTGTGGTGTGATATATTTATTTGTTTTAAAGTAATAGGTGACCAGAAAGCTTATTTTTTCAATACTGTTTTTGTTGATGTTGCAGGAGAAACACAGCACTTTAAAAACGCATTTGCGGGGAACGATGCCAGTGTTATGGGATTACCACTTGCATTCTATTCAGGAATGTATGCCTATTCAGGCTGGTAAGTTGTTGAAACCTAGAAGTATTTGTCCGAAAACAAACACTAGCATGCTCTGACAGAGACATTTATTTATATGAAGAAATGAATAACATGTTCGACATCTTTTGCCAAACTACAAGAGTAGATCTCGCCGTGGTTCCATGTGCTCTGTAGTTATTTTTGCAAATGGAATTTTTCTTTTCCTTTCTAGAAAAGGAAGATTTTTCTTCTCTAGTAAACAAACTGAACACTAAAAAAAAAAAAAATAAAAAAAAAAAAAAATCAGGCTTTTATTTATGTTCTTAAGACTAGAAATAAAGACAAGAAGAAAGGAATGTTCTTAAACTTCATTAGATATTTTGATAAAAGGGATAATGAAGCTTCAATTTTTTGTTGAACAAGGCAGTAATTACATGAAAAACAAATCTGTGAACTGTTACTAGGTTGTGCAGATCTCAGCCTTTCCTTAGTAAAAGCAGTATTTGAAGAATAAGATGTGAACCACAATAACATCAGTATAGACCACAAATCAAGGTAAAAACCTAGACTCTTATGCCTCTTGCTCTGAGAGAATTGGACTTCACTTAGCAAAAAGTGCAACCAGCTTCCATAGAAGTCAAGTGCTATTGACTGTGAGCAAAGGCATGAGAATCTGCCTTCAAGTATCCTGCTCAGAGTTTGCTTTCAAGTTCTTTTCCTCTCCCCCACCAAAGTACACAGCAGCTGGTTTGAAAGGTGCCACTGCTCTTCGAATCTGCCTTACGATTTATTCACGCTTAGCAAGGGTTCCACGTCGCACAGTGCCAACCTGCTTTCGCAGCAGTGGTGTGTGTGAGGCGGGGGAAAAAAGACTACAATGCACAGAGTGGGCTTATAGATAGCTTTGTCTGTGGGTCTTCTCTTTCCTTTCTTAGCCTCTCAGGCAGCCAAGTTCTTTACCTGGTACAAAAGGCGAAGGCTGAGAGATAAGGGGTTTACTTATTGAATTCAGAGGGACAATTGGCCGAGCGTTTGAGTTCTCTGCCCGTCTGTAACTCCCTGGTTGCAGGAGCATTATAAACATGCACACTGAAGTATTGAACAGAACTTTTATATGAAATGACGGTGGGGGGGAACACAAGGGAGTCAAAAGTCTTTATCTGTGACAGATACATAAGAAAAGAGCCTGGCATTTTAAAGCTTCAAAGAAATTGAACTTATTATGCGGACAGTCTCTGCCTTCCTCCCCCTCTCTCCTTTAACTGCCTCTGTCTCTCATATCCATACGTATGATGGTTTCTCACTTTTAAAATATTAACCTAACTGTATATTTTTATATGAAGGCAATTTTAAATGCTCTTTTATATTATTCACCACCGAGGCAGAGTTTGTTTACTGTAAAATGCTACATCAAAAATACTGTTACTCTTGCTTCTTTCCCATTTCTTTCCATTTTCCACCTAATGCTCAGAACCTCTACAATAAAAATAATCTCTGCTTTTCCTTTACACCTTCTGACTTTTATTTCAAGGTCCTTATTTGCCACTTAGAAAAGAAATTAACAGGAAAAGACCTACTTTGGCTAGTGGTTCTTCCCAGCTGCCTGTTTGTCTTTGTCACCAGCTCAAATTGATCGCCTCAGACCACAGAAGAGCAGACCATTAAGTAGAGTGTCAATACCCTCGCACTATCAGTTTCACAGGGCTAAATCAATCCAATAAGCTGAATGTGAAGGAGTGTTGTGAGTGTAGGTGCTGTGTCCCAGGGCACAGACAGAAATTTATGCATGGCCTATGAGATTATTATCTTTTAATGACAGATTTAAGGAACAAAACAAAGTAAGATCTCTTATATGTGTGGATTCATCCTGCAAAGAGCAAATGTTGACTATTTGGCATATAAAATGCTGGATGAAAAAGGACAAGTAGAGAAAAGAATGCAAGGAAGCATGTCTTTCCATCAGTAAAAGGACTGATGCAGGGCTGTCAAATTGCTTCTGCTAGAATCAGGGCTAAGATCAGAAAGAAGGAGCTGAACATCTTACTCTTCAGAAACCATCTCTGCTTTGAACTATCCCAACCTCTTAATTTGTGTTCTGTGCACTAGCATGTTTAGAAACAAGTACTGAGGTTGTTGTATAAGATAGCAAATTCAGGTTTACGGAATTTCATGCTTGGTCACAAAAATCACATATTTTAAAACCATGAGCCAGCTCTAACTTGTTCTTTCATACCAGATCTGGTCTGAGACTAGCGATGGAGAAAAGTTCCCAGACTTTTTGCCAGATCAGGTACCATTTGTTTATTCACTGTAGCACTGTTGGGTCAAATATCGTTTGTCTTCCTGTATAAAAGTAGAAAGCCAGCAGCATAAGCACTGTGTTGACTGCTCTGTTTAATTAGCCAGGATGTGCCTTTGTGCCCATATCTGAGGCAGGTACATCTGTGTGATCCGGCGATGCACAGACCTAGTGCCAATAAATGCAGAACAGAGGGTTCAGTGACCTTGAGGCTATGGTTGCTTTGTATGCAGGGCTGTGCCCAGCGAGCAGTTCCTATGAATTCCCATACGCAGCTGTCTTTTGCACACTGCTGGAATTGCAACCTATATGGGAGGTTGTGAAAGAGCATACGGGATTAACAGCCTGAGTTTGTGATCTTATGTGGCACACAAGTGTCAAAATCCTGGTTTTTAAGAGAGGGGTTTTTGAGGCTTTGTTTATTTTTATAGTTAAGAAGTCCTTACTGAGTATCCTGGTGAGATTTTTTGACAATATAACCTGCAGTTGTTAAAAAGATACAACCACAAATGGAATGTGAGGCTTGAAGGTGCATGTGTATTTGTGTATGGAATTAGGGTAAAGCATAATCTGCCTAGTATGCCAAGGAAAAAGAAAATTCCACACTGACATTACATAGTTTTTGTCTTTTTTCCCCCCTGCTTTTCTGTCACTTCTCAGAATTCCCTTCCTGAGCATGGGGATGAGGGAACGTTACATCTCACACTCTTTTTAATCCAAACATGGATATACAAAGTCTACTATAATTAATAGCAGGGCATAACTAAAAGCATCTTTTTGATTCTTTAGGAAAGAAATGCAGAACCAAAATCTGCCAAGCCCTTATAATACTTTTTATAACTCTTTTCCAGGTTTTACCTCAATTTTGTTACTGAAGAAGTGGAAAACCCTGAAAAGTATGTACCTAATGGTTTTTCTTGACTTTTGAAAAATGACCGTAAAATTTAAAATGCTATAAAAGTAGTGATCTTCAGAAATCTTGCATGCTGGGTCAAGTTGCTTGCTTGCTTTCCAGCAGATCTGATATCTATTTGAATTGCAACTGCTTGAAGATTTGCTATTTTGGGCCTGTCATGACCTTGTTATGTATTTGGCTTTTATGTGCACAGAAAACAGAAAACTAAGTAGATAACCGGGGCTCTGGTTCTCCCCCTCAGGATACAAGTAACTATCAGTGGCTCTTTTCAGTGGAAGTTACTGGTATCCTGTCAGGGAAATCTCACCCAAGAAACTTATCTGCTGCAATATTTGGTAGTTTTGCTGTGTTTAAATATTAATCAAATACTTAGTTCTACTTGTTTTAGATGTCTCAGAGTTGCAGGATCTTGAATACACATAGCACAGCATCCGATCCAATTAAGCCAAACAGGGGATATTGGTGGGAGTCTGCTTCAAACTGGAGACAAATGCTCTGACAGCATCTGTCTATAAAATATAGAATGAAAAGCTGTCCTGTTAGGATGCGTTTGATTTGGCAGATCTGTTTGGGTAGATATGTTTTGATACATGCTACCAGTAATAAAACAATATTAACCTTTTCTAAAAATTGAACATGCCTTGTCAAATCAAATTGTGTTCTTTGAGGAAATTAACAATTTACTTGATTAAAAATTAATGGGTAGATATAATTTTCTGAGGTTTTTGAAGTAAGACGCCTAGCTGGGTACCAAATAACTTACTATTTAAAAATGCCTCCAGAACCGTATGCTCAGAAAATAGGAAGTTACTTATCTGAAACACATAGAGAAAGAGAAACAAGTAACCCCAAAAGCCATCATTGGAAAGTATGCAGAAGATTTTTAGCTGGTTTCTACAAAGTCTGAACCAAGCTTGGTGGTGTTCAGTATTTTCTTCGGAGACCTGACAATAGTTATAAAGACACGGATAATAAAACATGAGGATGGCAGAAAGACTGGCAGTTTTTCATTGTTTCATTGCCTTTGAGAGCCCTTTAATGTTATACTAAGGAACGTACCACTGGAAGCTGAAATCAGACAAATACAGGTAGAAAATACAGCATTAATGTTTTAGCAAAGTGGATGACTAATTATTGGCACAAATCCCTATGTACAGTTGAGTTTTTTATTGGTAGTCTTCCATTCAGATAGAACACCTTCATAGAAGCTGTGCTTTAGTAAAACACAAGTCATTTGGCTGGGTTGAGAGGAGCTGGCTAATGCTTCCCAGGCCTGGGACACACAGGAACTCAGGCTAGATGACCTAGTAGCAAGTCTGGGTTTAACTACCAAGGATCTGTGTGCTTTATAAAGCCAAGTGAGGCAGATGTTTAAAATGAACCCCCAAATCACATTTTTTTTACTTTTAAAAAATCATTGTATGGCAGACTGACTTGAAAAGGAGCATGAAATTAAATAAACGAGTGAAGTGATTCTGGTCCAAGACTTCTACTGCTTCAGGAAATTCTAGGGAGATGGATTAGGAGCCAGATTCTTGGTGATGAGATCAAAAGCATTTACTAGGAGCCATATAATTTGAAAATTATCATGTGGTTACCATCAATACTGTGCGAAGCTTTTAAACATGCACATGCCTACCACTCTCTGGGACTTTTCATACACTTACGTGTCTTAACTGTGTGATGATTAACTGGAATTACTGGTAATTTTCATTACAGCTATTTTGGTTTATGTTGACTTTTTTTTGGTGTGCTTTGAGTCAGAGGAGTGAATATTTTTGAACATGTTGCCCTGTGCTGTGTAGGACAGAAAGGCATAGGTTGTTTTTTTTTTTGTTTTAGGGTTTTTTGGTTTTTTTTGTTTTTTTTTCTTAGAGTACGTAGCCATTGAAGCATGCTGTACAGTGGCTGAAAAAAGTGATGTAGATTAGATTTCAGGGTTCTATTTGTTGCAGCTGTGATATTAGGGAGGAAGACACTCACTTTCCTGTCTCTGTTTAGGAAGCACTTTTCTGTTTTCCTTGGAGAGCTGTTGAAGTTGAACTGTGCTGCTAGAGGGAATACCGGACCAGGGGATGAGCCACGTATCCTGGCTAGTTTGCTCTGTTTTAGAATGGTTCTGGAAAAAATAGCTCAATGTTACATGTGCAATGTTGTTGCAAAGATGTTCCAGCTTCCCTTCATCACTCTTCTTCTTGGGGTTGCACTTTGAGAGGACAAGAAGGGAAGATCCCCAGTGTTTGCTGCAGGGTGCCTGGGATCAAACATATAGGTACAAATATACAGCAGAAGAAACTGGGATTTCAAACATTGTTAAATAAGTGGCCGGTGAAGGCAGGGCAAGTGCATTGCTAGAGACCTCTGCACCACTTATAAAAGAGGACTCTCGACTCTGTTAACCTGAAACAAGCAATTAAATGAAACAGTTGGAATCTTCTTTTATATCTAGTTGCCACCTGTTACTGACTCTGTTGGAAAGATGTCCTGCTTGCTCTGCCACTGTACCCAAAGATACAGGGTAAGGGGCTAATTCCAGGGCAACTGTCTCAGCTCCCACCAAAATCAGTGCAGGTGTTAGGTTAGCCATGAACTGTGCTGCTGTTGTAGGCATTTATTAGAACTTTATTGCTTTTAAGATATATATTTTTTTAGCCTAAAATGCTGTCTTTCATTCTCGTAGGACTTACGTTAAAGGCTGCATATAGTCCTGTGGAGGTATTATGTGGCTATCTTTAAAAGGAAAGAGGGAGGTATAAACATGAACCCTTTAGAGTCTGTAACAGTTCCAGGGCTGCAATTTGTAATGGTTGTCAGTGGTCAGGGATGCAAATTGTTCACAGTGACCGAGGTGAGCATGGTGGTGTCTTCTGCACCGCGCGGGCCAAGGTAAATATTTGTCTGAGAATCGGTCACAGTTCCACATTTCCAGGTGTGTGACAGCTTTTCAAGTAAGTGACAGCTGGTGCTGAGATGAATGATCAGCACTGTCCTCACCGTAGAATATACGTTGAAACACACAGAAAGGTGGAAATACTTACATGAAAGTTTTCCAGATAGGGTTTGCTGCAGCAAAGCTTGCTGGAGTCCAGCAAGTGCCCTTGGAAATGTAGGAGAAAGGCAGGGGAAGGTGGGGGGTGGGGATGCTCGTGACCTTGCCCAGCTGAAAACCGCCTTTGTGCTCCATCCCAGTGGCTGTTTGCACAGGCAGAAAGGGCTCCTGAAGGCTGTGAGAGCCTGTGGAGGTGCAGTCGTCTGCCCAGATGCAATAAATTGCAGATTTAGGTCTATAAATAGGATAAATACTATGGGCCTGAGGTACTGAGATAGCTAGGTGATATGAAATCCTAGATAGAGAGAGCTGACACAGAGACAGTGGAAATGAGCCAAGTGGAGAGGAAGCATCCTTTAAATTATAGCAGGAAGAATGGGAAAAAAAATCTGAAAGTGAATGCCAATACTTTTTGAATAGAGTTTTGGAAGTAGTACTGAATTCTCCCTTTGGAAATGTCCTGGACCTGTCTTTTGTGTAAGAAAAAGGACATTATTATAAGCCTAATTATCATAAGGTTTTAAAGTAGCTGTTTCTGCCTCCTGCTAACCTCCCTTTTGATTCTCATTTTTAAGCCTGGACTCATTTCTTTATTCCTCTTTGTTCAAGTGCTTCCCTCACACAGCATTAGTAGGACCTGAAGCAACATGAAGTTGGTGTTTGTTTTCCAAGGAGCTGTGGCTGCATTGTTCAGTTGCTTCACGATTCTTTTTTTTTTTTTTTTTTTTAAAGAAAGATCCTGAAACATTTTTATTATCAAGAATATGTGGAACAACATTGAAGTGTAATAAATTTATTTTGCTTTTGAAAATTATGCTTTGCATATGTGGGCTGGGTCAATAACAATTGCCTTTTGAAGTGAAATATCTGAGCAGCCCTTGAAGCAGAGCTTCACCGAAATAACCTCCTGCGGCCACATCTCGTGCAGCTTTGATCTTTTTGATTTTCTTACATTAGAAGGATCAGCCCTACTCAGACTGAGGTCATATTGTATTGTCTAAATAACAAGTGGATGAAGGAACAGCCAGGTCTCCGACAGAGAATTTGTCACCTGAAAATTGACAGGAGCCATATTGCCTGGAGCGGTAAATTTAGAGGACTAGAAATCAAGCATGTTGAACTTTCAAACTAATTTCTTATACATAGTCTTTGAGCTCATTTGTATTCTTGAGCATCCGCTCTGTACTCCAAAGAAACAGACCAAGTTTTTTCAATCAAGACCCTTAAAAGCAGCTCATGCCTGAATGGTGCTCCCTTCCCAGGCAGAGCAGAGTTCAGGATCAGAGTTCTAGTTTGTATTTTTGTATTTTAATGGGCTCCAGATGAGAAAATAAAACGGGACTAATTTTACATCACAGCAATCTCTTCAGAGCTTTTTCAAAGTTAGAGCCAGATTGTGTCAGATGCTGGCCAAAGAGAATCCTGCTTTTAAAAAATTGTGTTCTGGGTCTTTAGTATAAGAAGATGATGAGCTTGAGTGTTGCACGTTAGAAAGATAAGGCTCTTGTTGGAAGAGAAAGAAAATATTATTTCACTTTAAGGGAAGGTAAATTAAGACATGAATTCCTTAATGACTTCAAGGAAGTCTGTGATCAAGTGAACAACTAGAGGTATTGATGCACAGTCCTCCTTTAACTCAAAATTGTATTTTTCCCTTAGGCAGTGTAAGTTTTGTTAGTCTTGAATTTGGGAAGTATTTTTCCTTTAGTGCTCTTTGATTTCAATTGTATAAAATGATTGATTTTTAAAGGACACAGATTCTGAAAACATTTTGCAGCAAAAAGTTAGATTCCTTTGCCATTCAGTATGGCCGATATTTGGCATAATCCTTGCTGCTTTTTTTTTTTTTTTTTTCCTTTCCTTCTTCCTCCTCCGCTTCCTTTATTGGGCCATTTCATTTGCAAATATTCTGTTTCTGTTTGTAAAATATCTTTGGTCCAGCCCAGGCAATCTATCATTGTTTAAAAAGTTACACAGTGCAAAGAACATATTATTGAGATGTATAGTGTTTATAAGCCTGGTCTCCAACTGATAAATCATTTCTTGTGCTGTTGAAAAGCCAAGAAATGAATTGCTTTGCTATGACCTTGGGGTCTGAGATTAGTCAGTTTGTCTATCAGATTTTTCCAGTGTTCTTCTCACTTCATTTATTCCTTCATTTCTAAGGAACTGAGAGGCGATAGATGTATAGCAAGTCATCAAGGCTTGATGTCATCAGACATTTTTGTAAAATCAGGGTATCAAAATGTTTGATATAATCTGATTTTATGTTGGGTTTAAATAATGTGAGTGTCATGTCTGATTAATCTAATGTACCACTCATTTGTATTAATTAAAGTTTAAAGTCCCTCTTTGTGTCTATGAGGACTGAGTGAGAGAAATGTGATATTAGAGGGTGTTTTTTTTCAGGGTGTATTAGAATTACAAAGATACAGATGGGTGGGAGGGGAATGGTGCCTAAGACACTAAAACTCTCCCAGCTCCCTAATTGTTTGTAGGCAACTGATTTTTGGCGCTTTGTATTATGATGCATCCTCACTCCAAAATCAATCAGAAGCTTGTATTGAACTGTTGCTCACTACCAATCTAGAGCCTGATTAATTATTCCCAGTAATTATAACAATGAAAAATATTTTTAATGTTAATTGAGAGGATGCAAGCCTTTGCCATTTCTACCTCTCTGCTTCTTTGTTAATTTTTGTTGTTTTTAAATTAATGACAGCTTCTACTCCGAAGAGGAATATTAATATTGATATTGATTATGTTAGGCACCAGAAAAAAGTCATAAGTTTATCTCCCTGCAGCTGTGCTGTCTGTCGTTTCAAACACACTTCATCAATGCTTTTTATTCAGGAAAGTCAGATGATGTAGTTGAAGCGTGGAACTGAGACTCAGGAGAACTGGCTCACGCACAAAGTTGCTGTGAAAACAGAGAGTAGGTTATTTCATCTTTTCTCTCCCTGTGTCTCTCCTTTCTCTCCTCCTCTTCTTTCTATCCACTTCATGGAATGAGAGGTATCACCTTCCAGCTTCATTTTTGGAGTATTTACGTCCTTCCAAGGTTGCAGGTAAGCCAAGGACTACAAGGAACCATTCATTTATATTTAAAGGTCTATGCATCTACTCCTTGAACTGAAGGTTTTAGTAGATACCCTGGCTGTAGCTTCTGTAGGTTCCAGTCCTGTAAAGTCTCATATGGTATCAGTGGAACAAGAAACATGTGTCCCTGCACAAGTGACTAGCACCTCAGGATGTTCCCCATGGTGATGCAATCTTATTTTTAAATAAATTTTGGGCAAGGCTTTCTGACAAAGTAGCTGGACATAAGTATATTTCCTTCCTTTTATGTCTGACACTGGATGCAGATATCCTCCTGCCTGGTTGTAAGCAGAATATCTTCATTACCTGGAGTTTGAAATCTTTCTTGCGTTTTTCTGTTCCACTTACTTGTGAAAGATGTTTGACTCCAATTCATTTTCTTCATGTTAGGCTACAGCGCCAAATATTCAGTGCAGAAGTTATAGGATTACATAGTGATATTTTATGTGAAGATAATCAAAAGAGACAAATGCTAATCTTTCAAATATTTTGCAAAGCCTGTTTGCCCATGTGAATTCTTCAGATTATCTTAAAGGGAAAGCCAGGTCAGTTAAGTGAGCATTTGCACTTTTTTTCTTCAACATTTCATTTGTGTCTTGGATTACTTTTTATTTGAATACTTGTTTTTCATCACAGAATGAGAATGTTCTAATTACCCTATGCTATTTTTATGTGTATTTCAGTGGCAATCTTATTATTTCTAAATTTTATAGTATCTAACAGAATGACAGTCTACCTAAAATCCCTCAGTTTTCTGCTATGCATCTTAGAAGATGAGGTGTCCAAGCCCTGGTGAATCCAACATAATTTTCCACAGTTTAATTGTGCCCTGTGTGAGGGATGAAATGATAGATTCACAATCATGTATTCAGAACTATAAAATCCTTTAATGGGGAGCTGACTCAGGCAAATAAATTAATTTACTAGATCACATATACTTCAACAAAATGAAATAGGGTTTTACTACTTGTAAATTGTATGAAAAAATCGTTGAATTAAGATGCAATTTAGTAGTATTTGTGTGTGTTTGAGAAGGAGCAATAGACAATTACTAGCTCATAGGGGAGTTGGCTCATCAGCATGAAACTGTTATTGGTAAAATGAGCTTTTCTTTACTTTCAGTTTCTCATTAACCTCATTAACTACTCACGCTTACATGCCTCACACTGTCAACTCATTCATTATAGTTTTTTATAAATGACTCAAAATTCATTTCTGAAACTAAATATTTCATTCTTGGGTGCATGTTTATTGATGGGTTCAGTATTCTGAAATCTCAGTATAGATTCCTAATTATTAATTGTCAATTAGTTATATATATAGATATAATTTTTTGCACATCATAAAAGTATATATTTTTTTAATTCAAGGATGCTGCGTCTCTTACTGGATGATGGAGATTCTCTTATGAGTGGGATCCAAATATTCTGCTTTGTTCCTATTTATAGTCTTTTTTTCACTAAGGCTCCTAGTTTGAGATATTTTAATTGTCCTATAGTTTCGTACACAGGGCTTTCCCAAACTGTGTCACTTGAAGACCGTGAGTACAGCATCAGGCTGAGAATTACTTGACAAAATATTATGTGGGAGGCAGTACAGGCAGTAGCTGTGATATGATATACTTCGTAAACACACAAACTGCTGACGGGAAGGAGTAATTATTACCTAATTTTGCACCTGATCTCAGCTAATTTTTGGTGATATTTTGAGGTGGTGTGGATTCAAAACCAGTTACAAAGCTGGGAGGAAGAAGTATTGAAAGGACTCCTTGGTCAGATATGATCTCAGCTTAGACCTGGTGGTATTGCAGTGAGATTTTCTTGCAATGCTTCCTAGTTCTTAACTGAGATGCTAGTAAATCAACAAGGAATAAGAAGTTTTTATAAAAACCCACCAGATTTCCTTCAAGAGATATTGCTTTTGTTGCTGCACTGTCCTGAACATCATCGAGGGGAACTTTGAGTCACAAGTAAAAGGATCTTGAAGGAGAAGTCCATGCTGGAGCAGAAGATGCTGTGGAAGGTTCAGTTGAGTCTGGCTCCAGATTCTCCTTCTCTCTCTCTTCTCCATCCCATCCCCTGGGAGACATGCTGTAAATGCCCTAACCTTGACAATCTATTTGTTCTGCTGAGGATGGATGCAATTAAGCAAGCTACATGTGAGACATGCAAATGTTTTAAGGGCTGCAACTTGCTTACGAGTTGTACTTGCGGCCTGTCTCTGATAGGATTTGGTGAGAATCACTGCATCCAAAAGCTGTTTCTAGCCAGCTGGAGGGAACAAGGGAAACTGTGACTTTAATCATGTTAGCAGCTCGAGTTAAAACAGGGAAGCGGCCAGGATGGAATTCAAATTGGAAACCCAAATTAAAAACAAAGTAGTTGGGTCTTTTTTAATTTTTTTTTTTTAACGTCAATTAAATGGAACTTTATTTTTGGATAGGATAATATGGATTACCCTGTACTTTTGTAGCATAGACTTTTCATCAATTTTTGAGAGTTCCAGCACACTAGCTACCATATATACTATCTCATAATACACTGAGGATGTGGATCCAGTCCTTTAGTTCTTTTTGTCCCCTGTCCTAGGCTGTTGAACACAAATTCTTCCTACTACACCTGGATGTCCCTTGCCCCATGGGTGCAGCAGGTCCTCCTGAACAGCAGTGCTGTCATGAGAGAGGAACCAGAGAGCACAGCTGGAAAACATGGTATGCCGTGCAGTTTGAGCCTGCAGCCATCCAGATGTATGCAGAAAGATACTCTGCAAGCCTGAATCCCCTGCCTTGTCTTTGACACCTGCACTTCGTATCTGAGCAGTGCTTTAAATTCACTAGAGCAATATGTACAGACAGCAGAGGGGCTGAGAAGATGACTCGCTGCATGAATTCACCTGTCATCTGGAATAGGGATCACAGAGAGCAAAGACTTCAGCAACAGGGAGAACAAAAAAGGCTGCGGATTTCACTGGGCACTGTTCCTCTTCCCTACCTCTGCAGACAGTCGGAAGTAGCTGCTATGTGTGCACAGGTTTCCAGTGTGCAACTGCTTTCCAGAGCTTGCATGTTTTCTTTATGCATTTAGTTAGGGACTGACCTAATGGATACTGTCACAGTCAATGCTGTCGAGGAATGTGAACGTGGCACACATTTGGCATATGTTAATATTTCTTTTTCCTTTCCCCTCTTGCAGTTTGTTGGATTTCCCCCCTCCCCACCCATGTTTTTGGTGCTTATATCAGTGCTGAGTCCTGTAGCACAATTCTACCTCATGAGAGAGAGACGATCCCGTATCTTTGCCATTGGCAGCTGCTTTCTAAACACCAATTTAGCATTTGAATTGGTTCAGCTGAGTTCCAGTTTTTCTGTCTTTCACTTTATTATCTCTCTATTTTAATGGAAAAAAAAAAAAGTGATGTTCTGTTTAGAAATTGACTGGTGAAGAACTATCTGTGACAAGGTATAAACTGATGTGCCAGTCAATATGTGTAAATTAGAAAAGAGACTGATGTAATCTATAGCATCTGTAAAGGTTTCAAAGATGTACCTTGATCATTAATTAAGACAATAAGGATGTCTCATAAAATTACAGTTGAGGAGACTAATAATTTACTATTGAATGAAGAAAGGCAAGGTCACTCATATAATTACCTGTTCTAGCATTTATATTCCCCATATAAAATGCTCCTACTCACACAAAAGTTGAGCTGATGTCTGTGGCAATGTTCAGGAATGAAATGAATGAAATTAAGATTTCATACCTAAGTTTTGAGGGTGTACTAAAAAAAAAAAAGTGTAGTTGTCTTTTTCTATCTGTCTGTTCTGTTTGATTTTCGTAATGTGATTTGTAATTTCATACAGTCAAAGTTAACTTGTTGCACATGCCTGGCGTGAGTGTTTAAGGAAGAATGTGTGGGGAAAATAGAGGAACAAAAGTGAATGCTATAGATGCAGGGTTAGGTTAGTAGATCCTTGCTCTTGTGGGTTTTAAATTATCAACATTAATAGTGCTATTACTTGTTTTTTTCTCCTAACTGTCTGATGTAGAATCTGATTCCAGTTCCTTTTATGTAATAAAAGAATGTAATAAAGATATTGCAAGACCATAGTACAGAAGTCAGGAAGGTAGTCAGCTACCTGAAATATCAAAGATATTCAGTAAACACAACTAGAGGATGGAAGGAAGAAGAGAGGGGAAAAGATAAATTGCGGAGGCTGTTGTAGGAGGCTGAATATGGCAGGACACAGGGTTCTGTTCCTGTGTGTGCTGCTAGGAGGGAGGAGGATGAGGCACTGTCTGTTTGATGGTCTCCCCACTAAGGCAGCATCTACACTAAGGCGATACTTCAGAAGCCTTCAGAAGCCACTGCTTTGATATGTTTGTTTCTGTTTACACAGACTCTGCGGTTTAAGATAAAAGGCCCAACTTGAAATGAAAATGACTGAACGATATCTCTGAGAATTCTGGAAACACTCAAAACTTTTTGAAGATTACTTGTAGTTCTGAAAAGACACCGCTCGGTCAGGCTCCTGCTGAAGGAGAGCTGCCCACTGGAGGGGAGAGCTTCCTGTTGGCTGGCTGCTGGGATGAGTAGACAGACAGGTGCATGGGCTGCCGTGGTGCGTAGCCTTATTTTTTTCTGATGCAGGAGCAAGGGATTCTGGGCTAATCTCTTCTGTAGATGATAAGAGTAATTGAACATTTTGATTTTTACAAGTGACTGCTTTGGCAATTTGATGCTGACAATGTAAGGTGTTGTGATTGGGTACAGCTGATGATATTGCTTGGAGTGTACATGAAAGAGGCAAACATCTACACGTAAGTGGAAACCCTCAGCCAAGTCTCTCATCCTCTGCCAAGCCTGTGGCACTTCTTTTCAGGAAGTAAAAAAGTTCAAGGAACTGAATTGTGCCTTCCTACCGTCCCTCCTCCTCTACAGTGGTAGAGGTATCTCCCCAGGGTGCCAAGAGTCCTGCACGTTTCCAGCAGCTGGCTTACTGTTGCGGTGTCTCGCAACACCTGGCTCAGAGTTTCACAGCACTTTGGTGGCTCGGAGACATTAGAATGTGATAAATCTCCTCACTGGCTGCAGCTCGGGGTGGTGGCTGCCCCAACTGTCTCTGTGGTGGTTGTTCAGTTTGTGTTGCACAGCATCACATCGTTACAGAGCAGGTAGCTCCTTTTCAGCCCGTGTGGCTCCGTTTGCTTGGTGATGAGATAACCTGTTTAGTGCAAGGTGTGTTTGTTTTCCTTTATTTTTTTTCCTTCCTCTCTTCTCCCTCCCCCCTCCCCCCTTTTGTTTTTTTATATGAATCATTGTTCCTATGAATCAGCTCTGCTAAGGAAGTAAGACAAACGTTTATTCACAGTCTCCCCCAGTAGCTGGCAAAATCCTAGTCTGCTTTACCAGCAGGCTAATGTAATGTAACAACAAAACAATGTAACCTTCGAAATTTCCACTGCCCTGTGCTTTCCTTCATTTTCACCACCTGAAATAGATGTGAGACTGTTTTAACTTCTATTTTTCTTGCAGTGAGGGACATAGCAGTACTTGTACAGAAGGGTGACAGCATCCTCTTTAGGGGAACCCTGAGCTGCTCAGCAGAAAATCAATCCCAGGAATAAAAATCTCTTGCAAGATTGATGCACTGTTGAAGGTCCAGAGCTGTTAACATATACTGTATTTTACTGGAGAGACCATGGATCTCTCAGGGCTAAGTCAGTTCCCTCTCTTGGCTGCAGTGAAAGTCCCAGACTCTGATTAGACATGTTCATTCTCTTCTGGTAGTCTATAAGCAGGTGGGATGACAATTTATTGAAAATAAATTAGACAGCAGCGCATTAGTAGTAGATAGAAAAGTGAGTGAACTCATCAGATCAGTTATAACCAGATGGGATGAGAAAAAAAGAAAATAAATTCCTTCAACAGGGATCAGATAAAGCTGTGTCTATGCACATGTAGAGTTAGCTGTGGCACTGAGACCTTTGTGCCAAACATACCTGGCCAAGTCAGCAAACATTTTGTCTATGTAAGAACTACTGGCTTGAGAAGCAGTTCTTTGTTTAATGGTGAGGTATGGCCTCTTTGTATGCTAACTCAATGCCTGAAAACTCGGATAGCTGATAACGGCTACCAGACCATGCTCCAGGCTAACAGCTGGGTGAGGTGACAATGCGTGTGTCCACATGAGGTGGTTCAGAGCCTGCCTTTTGATGCAGAGCACAGACAGTGCAGCTTGCCCAGGGCATTCACGTTGATTGAGCACCTTGAGCTCTGTGGGAGTTATGCTCTTTGTGAAAGAAAGCAAGTGTGGCCTGTACAACTTTTGATCTTGATGCTGCTCTGCGGTTGCAGACAAACCTCTCTCGGGTTTTCTCCTTCCCATTGTACCCTGGTTTCAGCTGGGACAGAGTTAATTTTCTTCCTATTAGCTGGTGCAGTGCTGTGTTTTGGATTTAGTGTGACAATAATGTTGATAACACACTGACGTTTTAGAAGTTGCTAAGTATTGCTTATCTTAAATTAAAGAGTTTTCAGTTTCCCATGCTCTACCAGTGAGCAAGTGCACAAGAAGCTGGAGGGAGTATGACCAGGACAGCTGACCTGAACTCTAGCCAAAGGGATATTCCGTACCATATAACATCATGCTCAGTAAATAAACTGGAGATGACCGCTCAGGTGTTGGACAGTAGGTGGTGAGCAATTGCATTGTGCATCATGTTTCTCAGGGTTTATGTATCACTTTTTGTTGTATTTCTTTTAATGGCAAATATTATTTTGATTATTAATATTAGTATTGCTATTTTATTTTAGTTATTAAACTGTTCTTAATTCACAAGCTTTACTTTTTTTCTGTTCACCTCCCCCTCCCACTACAGAGGATAGGGAATGAGCGAGCAGATGCGTGGTGCTCAGTTGTTGGCCATGGTTTAAACCATGACATTTTAAAACAGGAGCCTGGTTTCCTCTCACGCTGGTGCTTTTATTTCCTTATTTACCAATGATATTAGCCACATGGGAGTCAATTCTGAGCACCTGCCTTAACGTTTCAGTCTGAGATTTAAATCTGGGTTTCAAATAGCACAGAAATCTCACTGTAAAACCCAGTAGAAGCCAAAAGATTCCTTATGAAATTGCACAGGTGTAGAGTAGTCTTCGCTCGTGGGTACTGCCAGTGTCAGTTACAGCCTGTGTGTAGAAAAAAGGAGTCTTACAGCCATTTTTGCTGTTATTTGTAAAAGCAAGCCAAACCTCACTACCTATGGGTAGTTATATATGGCAGAGACTGATCATTTAATTCACAGTGTGATATTCTGGTCTGTGCTGTGATGCGTCCTTCACTGGCTGCAGAAGAGGATGAGCCTGAATGTGCCCCTTCTGTTTTCTGCTCCCTTTAATGCTGAGCCTCAAAAATGATGAAGTGCAGGGTGCTAAGCCAGTGTTTGGTTACACTGGAAGCTGTAGCAGCACCTTGCATACCATTAAGAGTAACCTTTTATCAGAGCATCATCTAAAACTTCTA
Source organism: Todus mexicanus (assembly GCA_013389965.1). NCBI lineage: Eukaryota > Metazoa > Chordata > Aves > Coraciiformes > Todidae > Todus > Todus mexicanus. Next base: position 3,808 of record WEIS01072910.1, on the reverse strand, counting down.
CAGCTAACTGACAGAGGAAGTAAGATGACATTTTTTTATTGGTATAAAATACAAACTGGGAGGATTAAACACAAATAAAGAAACTGGACTACTAAGGTTGCATGAGTACTATGTTCACTGTGCATCAGATTGTGTGTCTTTTGTGTGCATCAGATCAGAGTTTTATAACTGCACAAAGAGTTATTATCATGTGCAGTGTCATCGAAAATAGTTATACTTTAGAACAGCATGGTCAAAATATCAATATTTTACACAAGAAAAAGAATACATTCTGCTTGGCTCAGCTAGCAGAATAACTTACTCAACTTCGACAGTCTTTTTGGGTGAGGCATTCAATGGGGTTGTTTTATTTGATTGCTCACCTTTAATAAGTAGAGAAATTGCTGAGTTGTATTTATGAGGTATAATGGTTTTATCAACCCAAGATGATCTGGCTTCGCCCATCTTTCCTGCAGATGAGAGTATCATTTTCTGTGTGATTGCAGAGCTTCCATCATAGGAGGCTGTAGGTTCTTAGCCAGCGAGTGCTCAGATTCCTGTTCCCCTACACACCCCTTCCCCACATGGTGGCTGTTTTATGTGTGTGCTTACAGATGTACTGGTCTTCTGGAGGCAGGTCGCTTACAGTGTAGCTTATACTTTGATATTTGCCTGTGAGTGTGTTGGAATTTTAAATGTACAGTGACAGTGATATTTTATTTAAGAAAATAATGTTGCTAACTAAGAAGCCATCCAGGTTTTCAATCATTTAGATTACAGTACAGTCTATATCCATGAACTGTAAACTAAGAGGATTTATATAAGATTATAATGGCTCCAGAGGAGCTGTGAAGTGAATAATCTGCATTTTACAAGTTGCACTGCTGTGGTCTATTATGTCAACCCTCATTCACTTGTAACACTTGTTGTTGGGCAAGTACTGTTATTTGCATCTTCATCTTGTCACTATGTTTTGTTCATTTTAAGAAAATAATGGACTTTAGAATATCAGTATTTAATTTTTTCAAGTATAATGGAATGAAATGTTGCTTAGAAGAGCAGTTTTGATATTGCCATTTGAAAAGATCTAATAGTAATGGAGAGACCTCCTCTATAGATCGTGAGAATAGATAACAAATAGGCACATTCTAGTCTGACAAGAGGTTTAACTTCTGCGTGGGGTTATTTTAGAGAAAAGAAAAATTAGATTCATCCTACAGTGAAGGAATGACAGGTGCTTCTATTCTTCAAATCTATTTATTACAGGAAAAAAACAGCTGCTAAGCAAAAACAGACAAAAGTAATGATTTACCCACAAAGAACATAGAAGACCATGAAATACCTTTTCTTTGGGCAAAACTTAATTAGAGGTTGAACTTCTTGTGGGTGTAAGGACAAAATATTTCTATGGATGTGAAAAATAAGCAGAATCACTTGAGGATTCTTGCTTGGTGCTTGTGAAGGCCATGAGCAGAGTCTTTTTCTTAGCTGCAGGTGCTCCCAGACGCAAGCAAGTCCCAACTGTAGGCCACCTGGGCATGGTGTTGACCGCTGTTAGTCGGGATGCTATCCTAGAGGAACTACTCTGGAGCGTAATGAATTATGTGTTTTCTCTTCTAGGAAAATAGTTTCTCCCACAGTGTCCCAAGTCCCTTCTCTGTGCTTATTTTGGCTACTGAGACAAGTCTTGCAAGCACTTTTACTCAACTAATACTTAAATTTGACGTGTTCCACAAAGATGGTGTCCTGTCTAGGCCTTCTTTCAGGTGCAGATGTCAGGGATGCTGATACTATACAGTGTGCTGTTGTGTGCCAGGATGTAGGGCTTTTTGATGACACCAGTACATGGGTTTTAATAGCTTAGTTTTGAGTCAGAATAAGAGACGGTGCAGTAAGTTGTGTATAAACCATCATTATCGTTTCCATTTTAAGCTTTTTATCAAGGAAGAGCAGTGCATTGTTGACAGAGGGTACACTGAACAGTGTGTGCGATTGCAAAGATCAATCAGCCTTAAAATCCTAACTCTGATTGACCATATTGTCCAAGATCATTGAAAAAAGATTAATAATAATTCTGGCTATTTCATGTTGCTATCCAAACTGGAAGAAACTTGATTTACAGAAGGGTTTCAGTACTCACTCTCTAAGGGTTATGCTTAAGATTTTTAAGCTTGGACACAGAAAAAAGGAAAATCCAGCTTTATTAGTGATTTTGAAAGTTTTGTACTTTTCTTCATGGCATCATGAATTTCTGTACTGAATGAGTTATCAGGCACTGGAACAGGCTGCCCAGGGAAGTGGTGGAGTCCCCATCCCTGGGGGTATTTAACAGTAGTGTAGATGTAGTGCTGAGGGATGTGGTTTAGTTGAGGTCTTGTCAGTGAGAGGATTTCAACCTATTGATATTTCCTTTCTCAAAGCACTGAAGACAATATAATAAAGGTGTTATTCCCATTTGAGCTTCATTCAAGCACCTTCATATACTGCACACTATAAAGGCATATTTCAGCTCATACTTGGAGCTTTCTGGATTTCTCTTCTGTGTTCGAATTTACTCACTTCTTAAAGAGTTATTTCAATGTGCTATATGGGCTCTCCCACGTTTGGAGCCTGTCTGCCAGGCTGCCCTAAGCAAGAGTCTCATTTCCCTGCTTTCTGCAGAAAAAAACTCCCTATTTATCTGCCAGACAGTCCCCTTCACGGCAGTTAAGATGTCTCTTTTTAATTTCATTTAAATCTTTTTATATCTTTTAAAGTGCTAATGCTTTAAGGCACCCTCAGCTACCATTTTTCTCATTTTTAATTCCTTCAGAAGAAGAGCTTTTCTTGGTAAATGATATTTCAGTTTCCATGGTGCTCCTTATTCCAAGGAGCTGCTCTTTTCATCACTGAGTGGGGCAATTTTCATTCATGCTGAAATATCAGTGGTAACATACAGCAGCAAATTGGTCCTTTATGATCCTTGGCATTGTGGAAACTTCCTTGCTCCAAATTAAATGTCAAGGAATTTAACAAGTATGAAAAAATCTGACTCCTTTTATGCACATACACAGAGATGTACATTCCTCCCTCCATCCCTCTCTGCACCTAAGCATTTGTCACCCCTTGTTACCATAAGGAGTCACTAATATGCTATCAGCAATACTTCCTAAAAAGTTCAGCTGCGAGGCCGTGGGGGCAGCACTTCTCTCCTGTACCCTTTGCCAGAGCTGAGTGGGGTGTTTTGTATTCAGGCTGCTCCTTCCCAGGCTCTGAACTTGAGCAGCTCATTTTGGGAATGATAGCAGCCTCGCCAGCCTGCTCCCTTCCATTACTCAAAGTGTCGCTTTGCCATTTGCCATGCAGTAAATCAGAAACATATGTCCTCCATATAGACAATAGAAATACGTACAGATCAAGGCAGGGCTCTGTTTGCACGCCAACCCTGCTCCCTGAAAATGCTCAGGTAGCATGGGAAGGGTGCTGTTACAGGCAGCACGGGGTTTAGTGGGATTCTTTTTGTAACCACCATAATCTCTTTCCCTGGCCATGATATTAATGTTATGTGGTAGCTGCTGTCTGCTTACTTAGGTTTTGCAGCTATGAGGCCTGATTCACTCATTTCTCACCTCAGCTTCCCTTGTTTATACTGCTAAATATTCCCCACCAGCTACTGCTAGTGCTGTGCCAACTACTGTCTTTGTTCTCTCCAGGAAAGTGGCTGTGCAGGACAACAGCTCTGCCTGCTTGTAAGTCTGCAGGGAACTTCAGGAGGCTTTTTTTCCTCCAAAAAGCATTTCTGCCTGGGGCAAGTAGACACCGTTTGTAAATCAGGTACTCATGGAGTTAA
>WEIS01072905.1:2707-43931 GCA_013389965.1 Todus mexicanus | reverse complement strand
TTCCATGATTCTATGATTCTACTGTGCATTGTCTTGTGAGGTCCTTGGACATGGCCACCGCCTGTGTCTGTGGGAGAGCAGCTGCCTGTGGGCACTGGGTTCGCTGTGCAAGTGATGCTATTTTTCGGAAAAGAGTCTAAACTCCCAAGCTGCTCACAGGGAATGGATAGCCCCCGAATTTTCCCTGGGCATTTCAGATGCAGACGGGTCAAAGTAAGCTGGCGCATTTGGGAAGGGAAGCCCACAGCTGAAGGGATGCTGGTCCTGTGGGGACAGCAGGGGAGGGAACAAGGAGGTGGCACAGACCTGGGAAGAGGGCTGGCATGTCCCCTGTGCCTCCCAGCCCCCTCTGACCAGCCTTTGCCCTTGGCCTCCAAGTTCCCCTGGGAATTTCTTCCCGCTCTCAGTGCCTGTGGAGGAGATTGTTTTGAGCAGCACAGACTGTGGAGCTCATTGTCCCCAATGCAACACCTGCATGTTCTTCAAGCCTCGTCATCTCAGCAACAGGCTGCGGTGCCTTGTTTTTACCCGTCTGTGTGGCAGAGGAGGAGGGGTGAGGGAAAGTGGCCTCTTTGTGTGGCTCTGCTAGTCGCTGGCAGCCCGCGCTGACATCATGCCTGTCTTCTTTCTCCTTCTTCTCCTTACTTTTTTTCAAGTGGGCACTGGATATGGCTGCACGCTCAGAGGGGCTGCCCTCGGGGCGTGCCTTCCTTGCAAGCAGTCCGTCCTCTGGTACCTTGGTGAGAAGCAGATAGTACAAGCTGGTACATTGCCCGAGACCAAGGGGCCCTTTCAAGGCCTGTGGGGTTTAAGGGCACATTGTCACAGCTGGAAATCCTAAAATCAGCTTAGTAGGGTCTGCTTAGGATATGCCGACTGTGAAAAGCCACCTTGGAGAGCTGTTGGAATGTGGCCTTCATCCCTATCACAAAACCTTGAGTCATTTATTTGGGCTTGGCAAAGTGAAAGAAGAAGTGGGGAGTTTTCCACCTGTGAATGAAATTTTTGTACCAGAGGAGTCTGCTCTGCTGGATTTCCTCTGCCTGGAATGGGGGTGGCCCAGCAGAGCAGCACTTTGGGGCAAACAAATGTGAGGGTTTGGTTCCAATCAGGGAGAACTGTGCTGTACATCAACCCCATGTGAGTAGCTGGAGACGTGGAGGTGAGAGAGTTGCCCCTAAATCCTGAATGGCAGCGGGATCACAGGACCAGCACACACGGAGCAAACAATAACGGGTAACGCGGCATTAGAATAAGCGAAATTCTGTATCTTGCAGCATTTGCACCAGGTCTAGCATGCCCCTGTCCCATCTTGGTCTTGCTGCGGTGTGACACCAGGGAGGGGAGGAGATGTAAGAGGACAGAGCAGAGGAGTTGTGGTGCTCCATAAGCCTCAGAACGCGGCCTTCCCACTAAGTAGATCCTGTGAGGAAAGGAAATGTGTATTTACACAGACATCGGCAGACAAATGCGATTTGGGGTCAGATTTGGGCTTCTTACTGATTTTTACTGCTGGGAGTTTTGAAGTAACTGGAGGCGAAGCAGTTTGCTTTTGTCAGTGAAGTCCTGAATGATCCGGGCTGTGAACAGCAGCCTGCTCACCGTGTTTTCATCACAATTACAGTAACGTTTTAGTCACAATTACAGTAATACTCTTTTAGTCAGATCGCAAATGAGGAATAAATAAGCCCCTTTTGCTCTTAAGGTTTGGAGTTTTTTAAAAAAAACACCCATAAACCAACTTACATTTATTTTAACAAACCTCAAGTTTTTTTACTCAGGCTGATCAGCAGGACAGCCCCTTTGGAAGGAGAATAATGTACAGAGCTTGAGACTTCAACATTATTTAAGCTGATTAACTACCTGATATTTGCAAAATGAGGTGTTACCACTCCAGAGCATTTAATAAACATGAATCAGGCCTGGAAAGTCATAATACTGGCTTAAAAATAATTATATTCTAGAAGTAATATGCCCTGGGCTGTTCTTATTTACCCTCTGGCCACTGAACTTCTCATTTGTGGTTTTCTGCAACCACATGGGCTCCAGACTTTTCCTCTAAGCGGAGACCAGCTCCCAAAGCTCCGCTTAAAAGAAAACAACCCCCAGAACATCCCCTAATGGAGCAGAAATTGAGAGCGGAGATGTGATCAGGGGGCAACCTTCCCTTGTTGCTTGAGGAAGGGACGGCAGTTTGTCAGTGAAATTTGTGAAAAAGGAAAACAGGGGGTGAAACAGCGTGGAGGGAAAAAAAAAAGTAATTTGAAAACTTGCCAGGAAAACAATGGGCTCAGATATTCCATTGATTTTTCTGTCCGCTGATAATAGCAGGCTGCAGAGCGCAACCTGTGCACACACCCTCCTATCCTGCCTGCTGATGTATTTATGTCTTTCCTTGATCCTATCTGTCCGAGAGAATTGATTTATCACCGAAAACAACCACCAGCAGGGGTTTACTCTGAGGCAGTAGGAAAACATTTCATACGTTAGTGTTGATGGAAAAACCCTGGCCCATCCTGTGTTGTTGCTACTAATTCGGGAGACCCCGTGCTGGTAACCACGCGGGCATGTTCCTAATGGAGGTGAGGGACCCGAGACACTAGAAAACAGACGAAAAATATGTCTGTTATTGAGAATTCTACTGCAAAATGACCATATAACCTATCGTGTAATAAATGAAGGATATTAATAAGCTTTTCTGGGTACCGCATGAGATGTGCTTGTGAAACTGTAGATATCAAGATAAAAAATGTTGCCTTGAACACAGAAAAAAAAATAAATCATGGGTATCTGTAACTTCAACCGAATGCTTTGAAAGAGAAATCTGTGTGGCTTTGAGTCAGCAACTCAGAACAGTTAAATTTAGCTGCGAAAGAAAAGTATTCCTCCTTCTGCAGAAAACTTTTAACTTACTGTTGAAGAATCTGGCAGGGACTCTCTGTCCCCTGAGTTAGAGCAATTCTGCCCTATCTCCCCCACCTTCCCAAGCACCTTCTGTGCTTCTTGTCTGCGTGTACTTCTGATTAAATTATGCCTGTAATGTAGAGCGTCTAGAACAATGCAGAGTTAAATTATGCCTGTAATGAGCCTCAGCTCAACGGATTGAGCTACTGCAAGTCCGTAATCAGAAAGGACTTAGAAATGCTGGGAGGCTGGGATGTGTTCCTGTGGAATTACAGATATCCGATGGAGCAAGGACAAGCATCGTCAGTGTTACCGAGATGACTTTTGCAGAACTGTCATCTCTAGCAACAACAAGCAGAACTTTCCAGCACGTGGGTGCCCCCAAACATGCCTGTTTTTCCAGCTAACGTAGTTGGTCTCATAGAAAATATTCCTTCTGTTTGCAGACTTTCATTTCCTTTTCTGCTAGACTATATTGACGACAGCAGCTCTGCTATCTGAAGACATTCGTATTTAGGGAGAGGCAAAGAGTCTCTCGGCATCAACATAGAAGAGAAGGGGTAATAATCTCTATTCAAAGAGTTCTTCTTTGTAGGCAGCTATTTTAGTACTTGAAACTTGTCCTAAAATGCCTTTCTTAACGCCTTTGGGCTTCTTGGCAAATCCAGCTTTTTTCCAGCCTTTCTGTGATACAGCTAGACCAAAATTTGAGTTCACCAAGAAATATTACAATCGCAGCCTGTCCTTTTTCCACATCTTTGCGGAGGATTTACAACCCAGCTTAATCTATGCGGAACGAGGAAATCCAGTCCTGTCTCAGGACGTTCTTCTTGCTGAGCAACGGGGTCACTGGTGACTGACGGCAGCTGGTAGCCTCCAAAGACAGAGAGGTCAAACGAACCCATGCAAAGTCCTTGGCTTGTGCTTCACAGCTTTCTAGTATTGTCAGCATTAAAATAAGGTGGTTTTACATGTAGTTGAGCCCCATGCACAAGAGATACCATTGTGTCAGCGTCCCTGAGAGCTTCTCTCACCCCAGTGCAAGTGTTTTCTTCAGTTGTGGGGGAGGGTCTGGGTAGATAAGGCTCTTATAGTCTATGGACGTGAATATATATATATATATTTACTGCTGACAGAAGAAGAAAAGATGATTGTGTCTTTTCGGACAACAAAGAAGCATTTTTCAGGAGCCCATTAGAATGCTTTGTGGATTCCCAACTGATACATTTTTGTTTTAAAGCATTAGAGGCTCATGAGCTGTTTGCAGGACTGATCCCCGTGCTGGAGAAATGCTGTTCTCCCCTCCCTGTCTTCTCTGAAAATTCCTTCCAAAGCCGCAGGGCCCTTGCTTTGAGGAGGCCCAAAATTATTACTGGCTTTATTAGCATCCTTCAAATGTTCTTCTCTTTTCCATAAGAAAATATTTTCTCTCACAATAACTGCAGCTATTGGGGATGGGTTTTCTGCTGGACCGGCCAGGAGCTACGGTTTGTTCTCTGCTTTAACTAAACAATTTTATTTTTAATCTCACCCCTTTTCTTCTTCCTCCTGCAACTGTAACTTTTTGACACTGCCTCCAGATACCTTTAAACGCGGTCGGTGGAAATCTGTAAGGCTGCCACGGTGCTGTTATTGTTTTGCTCTGATTCTCTGATAGCCACAAGGATGGAGTCCTGCACAGCTTGTCCCAGAGGCAAGTAAATATTGACAGATTAATTCTTCTCAGATGTACAGGCCATAAAGGAGTATTGTTTTAGGACCTGCTCCTGTGAGGTGATTAACACCATCAACTCCTGTTGCCCTCGGTGCCTGCGGGGACTTTACAGGATGGAGGTAGGACCCTTACTGAGGGGAGCAAGCATGATCTTGTGTAGCACAAGGAGAGCTCAGGGCGTGTGTTTTCTCCCCGCTCGGAGCAAGCCGTGCGTGTGCTGCTCACTGAACTGCTGAGGTTCCTGCCTGGCCGCTTGCAAAGTGCTGACATGGAACCTGCTTAACTGTCCTGAAGGTATCTCCTTCACATGTCACCTGCCCAGCAGTGCTTGCAGCACCACTGTGGCAGCCTGCCTGCTTTTTCTGGGAAACCCCTGAAATTTCAAGCAAAATTAGAAGTGTGGAGTAGTTTTTTGACCTTCTGTAGGCTCTAGGTAGAACACTGTTTTCCCTTCCAGGTGTAAGGCTGGACGGAGTTCTGAGCAACCTGCTCTAGTTGCAGATGTCCCTGCTCGCTGCAGGGGATTTGGATGAGATGACCTTGAAAGGCCCCTTCCATCCCATCTGTGATTCTGTAGACTCTTCACATTCCAATTCTATTCAATTCGACAGGTTTCTGGAAGAGCCTTGCTGGATTTGTCCACATCTCTTGATATAGAGACGTTTTCCATTAGGAAGTCGAATCTTTTTTCCAGAATTGTGCAACATTTCCACCTCCATAAATAAACCCAACAAACAACCGACAAAACAACAATGCTGTACCGCTACTTAGTTTGCCCCTGCCCGTTTTCTACTCTGCTTTGCTAAGTGCTGGGATATTTTGTTCATGTTTATGTGACCATTTAGTAGAGCAACTGCGATTACACTGGTTGACACGGGCTGAGAATGTAGCATGTGACTTTGTGCAGAACAGTGATTTAAACCAGTTGACTGTGGGCCGCTGTCTCACGGATGCCTATGGCTTTCATGGTCTTGCCTCATATCTAATCTGTTCCTAATTCTGCAGCTCTCCAGAGCATCAGTCTCAGGGATGACTTTTATTCTTCCCCCTTCAAGATATTTCTGGGGAACAAATCTGTTTCCCTTGTAATAAATGTATCAGATTGTGTCAAGCAGCAGTTGTTTTCTCTTCTTGTTTGTTGGTGCCTGAAGGAGGTGGCTGTTCTTTCTTGATCTCTGTCCCCACGAGGCTCCCACGCTGCTGCTGACTTGGAGATATCCTTGACCAGTCTCTGATGGTGAGGATCCTGGGTCCCACAGTGGGACTGTGAAGGAGGAGGGATGGGCTTCCCCTCTGTCTCCCTTCTTGCTGAGCCTTCCTTCCCCTTTGGTGTGCTTTGTGTCCCTGCGGTGAGGTTATATACTGGAGTTACCTTTATTTTCCATCTCTCCCCAGCCATGTGCGGTGTTGTGGCAACGATCTGGTTTCCCGTGTGCGCCCACCGCGAGACCACCATTATGAGCTTCGGCTACTCGCTGTACACAGGCTGGATCGGCTCTGCCCTCTGCCTCTTCGGTGGCTGCGTCATCGTCTGCTGCTCGGGGGACGCCCAGACGTTCGGTGAAAACCGTTTCTACTACGCCTCGGGATCCAGCTCCCCTACCCATGCGNAAGAGCAGGGGGATTTTTTTCTGCCTTTCTCTGTAAATACTTTTGTATGAGTTTGATCATTTTAGTAACAGTATTTCCCTCACCTCCTCCAGTCATCAGTATGAAGGAAACAGAACCCCAAGGTCTCGATTACACGGTAGATAATAGTGCCTTTTTATAGAGTTTTAAATGACTTTGGGGGCTCTAATCCCCACACTCTAGTTTCGTTTCTTTTCTTTCGTTTGTACAGATTAGTTACTAAAATGGATTTTTACCTTTTTTTAAACCTCTTGCTTTCTTCCTCTAAGTTTTTGTTATGCCTTGCGTCTTCAAAGTAGCACATTTTAACCCGCGGTATAACGTACCTGTTACAACACAATTCTGGTGAGTACTGATGATGCCTTTGTACTTTCAGTGAAATACTGTACAATAAATAACAGAGTACCTGCAACCACTGCCTTCTTTCTTTTTTTTTTTTTCTTCCTTCCTTCCTGTGTATTCCCATAGCTGGCTTTTCCATGACAGGGGTTTCCTAATGATTTTGAAGATTTTTTTTTAATAGCAGGATGAGAGATTCTGCTCTGCTGTGCAATTAAGTGACCTTTTTGTTTTGCTGGGGAATATTTAAAATACAAGCAATCTTCATGCATGCTATTGACCATTGTCTTATCCATTTCTTCTTGCAATGTTCCCAATAGCAGCTTGCACCAGTGATACCAGTTTGGGGCACTCTTCACATCAGGAGGTGGTAGAGAAACACCCCCAGCACTGCTTGGGCATGCGGGAGTTGAGAAGTCATGTTGCTGGAAGTGCTCTCAACTAAAATAAGAATCTGATCTGGGGTCATCGCTCTGATTAAATACCGTGTAAGATCAAGATCTAACTCTGTCCTTACCAGAGGCCGCAGCAATTTAATTACATTGATACAAAATCCCATCTGTTCCCAGAGATGTTAACTGAGTTCAAATAAATTGTGTAAGCCAGGCTTCAGGAGCAGGGAGAGGGGAGGAGCTGCTCTTCAGGCACAGACAAGGGGCAGAGCCCAGGTGCTGCGTGGAGGAGGAGAGGGGATTGAGCAAGCAGAGGAGAGGACCGACCGAATTGTTTGGGGTAATGGAGAAGAATTTGGGCAGAAGGCTGCTAGGCAAGCCTCAGTCAATCAGGGACCATCCTTCCGTCTTGGTCTGCTTCAGCTGGAGAATCCAAACTGGGTGACACAGCCATGGTCCTTGCCTCCTCAGTGTAGGAAGCTGAGGCCAGAGCATTTCATAGGGGCGCAGATGAGGATGACTGTGCTCCACAACAACCCTTTGCCTTCATGGATGAGCAGCCCTAGCATCTGCCTTTAATACCAAGTGGTCTCAAACGCATCTCTATTGGGTGACCTTCGCGTTGCTGCTGTCCTGGACAATGTACCCGAGGCAGGCGGCAGCGCGGGGCCGGTGGCAGGACACTTGTGCCCATTACATCACAGGCAGGGCACAGGCAGTTGTTGTACGCGCTGGAGAGACACTATAAGTGCTGCCATTGATGTGCGGGTGCCACGGGTGAAGGGGTGGCGCAGAGACGTGCCAGCTTGTGCAGGCTGCCCCGGGGATTGTGAATTGTGCGGAGTCTCTGCCCATTAACCCCGGGTCCGACGGCAGCATGGGAGACCTCGGAGCAGAAAGCTGCTGGAACACTGCCCTGCAAGCAGCCCTGGGGCAAAGGGGGAGGGAAAAACACAGGAAAAACTATCTGAGATGCTTCGGGAGAGGAGGTTGGCAAGGTGTGTTGGTGTTGCTAGAGGGGCTCAGGCAGTGGTACATGACCCAAAGAGGAACAAACACTGCCAGGCAGTGCTTACAGGTTTTTTCCTGCCCACACCATTGGCCTGCAGCGACATGGGGCTGGGGACATAGCAGAAGCCGGGGCTCTGCTCGCCCTGTCCACGGTTACAGATTACCAGTGGCCAATCCCAAATCCAACCCTTAAAAGGCCCTGGGCAAGCTGCTCGGAGGAGGGAAGAAGCTTTATTTCAGGGAGGAGAAAGAAAATCCAAACAAAGCAAAACATATCCGGAGCAGCCACGGGGAAAAACGGACATCTGCAACCATGGGGTGGGAAGAGATGGGGCCAAGAATGGGACAGGATATTAGTGCTGGCACTGCAAAGGAGAAGTGTTTACAGGAAGCACAAGGAACACTAACTTACCTAGTTTTTAAAGGATCAAAGCCGAAATACCTGCTTTGCACCCTCCCAAAACACCCTGCTCCACCATGGGGTTCTCCGGGGCTCATTGGCCATGGCGCTGTTGGCTTCTGAAGGCTTTTGGTGCTCGTTCGCTGACCCGAAGCCTCAAGATAGAATCAAATAGAGTTCTTCCAGATGGAAAAACCGCTCCATGCCGTGCCTCTTATCAGCTGTGGAAAGGTGAGTGTGAGCTCTGATGGTCACTCTGGTGTGGAGGTGGTGGTCTCCAACGCCCCAGCAGAGCCCTCCCCAGCTCCTCCAGGACCAGCTGCAGCTCCTTGTTATGTCTCACACCCTCCGTGTTCTCCAAATAACAGGAGGGAGCTCGTGAGGCGACATTGGCGGCCCTGAGCACCCCGAAGGGAAGAGGCAGCTGCGGCTCCATGAGCAATCCTGCCTCCCCTTGCCCTCGGTGCCCATGCAGGGCGGTGATGGTGCCGTGACACCCCCAGGTACCCCCAGGACAGGTGGGTGCCGGCAGCACCATGAGCAGATGGGAAGACGATGGTGCTTCCCGGGGCTTCACACTGCGATGGTCACCCTGTGGTTATTGGTTTTAGGGTTTTTTTTCTTGAGTTTTGTATTTTTTTCTCTGTTTTTATTGTGCAAACTCATAACCATTTTTTGTTTCACAACAGTGCAAGTAAATACCAAAGTCAGCCCACTGAAATGGATCCTCTACAAAGGAAATCTGTGCAGCACTTAAGGCAAGATTTTTTCACCTCTAACATCAATTTAACACTGAACAAAAATATCAGACCTTCAGGTACTGATTAGCTTGACAAAATGTATATGGGATTTTTTTTTATTATGATTATTCTTTTGGTTTAGTCCTTCATTTAAAAGACTTACATTACTATGGAAACTGATACTAAGACACATTTGTCTCTGGCTTTCTTTAAAAATCCGTTAGTTCCTCTTCAATCTTTAAATGTAAAGGCACACAATAAAGCTTTATGCTTTTATTAAAATATACAGATTTTGGTAAGTTTAGATTTTTTTTTTCCTTAGTGTCTCAATAATATATATATATTATATGTATAGTTGTCAACAACACAATCATTTGAAAATAAGAACCACTCCATAACATATCTGCATATTTTTTTTTTCGTTCTCATGACACACTACAAGATCCCATTGTACAATGCATCAATGGGCTTTGGGAAACCACAAAAAAAAGAGATTAAAAATCAATACAACAAACTTTTTTTTTTTTCCAACAAATACACCAATTTCATACCGGAACTGCAGAGAATCATTACACCAGAAAGTACCATCTGCAAAAAAAAACCAAAAAACAAAGCAAGATATACATCAGAAAGACCTAACAAAACGAAGTGAAGATCATTTACAAGCTGGATTTACAACATCCCATGTTGTTCGGGGCGTGATTTCTCTGCTGCGTGGAAGATGCCGACGTGCTGGGCCTCGGGCCGAGCTGTTGTAACCATGCGGAGTGAATTTGTGGAGGGACTGAGACCTTATAGAGTCGGTCTGGGAGATTTGAGGTATTTATGCTCCATCTGTATCATGCACTGGGGCCTCCAGGATGAGTGCCCTGTGGAGGGCAGGCAGGCGTGGAGGGGCTGCGTGCCTCTCAGCGGTGGTGGGAGCGAGATGGTACCACTCTGCCTGTGTCCTGATGGGTCAGGGGGGTGAGAACCTCCCTGAGGGCACCCATGGGAAAGGCTGGATTTGGAGTCACAGCAAAACAAGCATTTGCGCCTCCTCCCAGCATCCAAAACCGCTCCCGGGGCCAGTGGTGTCCAGAGGCGATGGACACACCTGAAAGTTTTGGCCTTTGCAGCTTTTGCTTGTGCCCATTGAAGAGCCCAAGGCCTGCTACCAGTGAAAGTGCAGCAGCTCCCAAGCGGAGGAGGGACTCCTATGTGCCCCAGGTACAGCTGCCTGAAGCAGGGTGGGAGGACCCCACTGCAAAGCAGCCTCCCTGGGCACTGGCCGCAGGCAAACCCAAGCAAGACCCAGCTTATGACTTGGTCACCTTCTCCTTATGCACCTCCTTGAGGTGGGATGTGGTGGGCTTGGGAGGAGGGCACGGCTCCCACCGCCTGACACGGCGAGGGCTCAGGGCAGCCCGTCTGCATCAGATGGTGCTGTGGCATCAAATGTGGTTTCCTGGCGGTTCCAGGGACATGGTGCAGCCGTCCTGCCCCGGTGCTTCCCCGAGAACGGGGGAACAGGAACAAGAGCAGTTGAAGGGCTTCACTCAATGCATGGATCCAATGAAGTGGTTCCTACAGACACCAAAGAGCAAGAGATCGAGCCCTCGATAAATTATACGGCGTAACTAGAGCGAACATGACGACGGACACTGCTACTGGTAACTGCTCTGTAGCGAGAGATTAAGGCTGCAAAAGGAATAATAGGCTTCAATTCGACAGGGTACTTGGGCATGAGTTTGTGGTCTGGCAGATGCCTAAATACCGTGCGGAAGCAGGACACAGACGACTACCTCAGATACGGTAAAGGTATAGTACAAGAGCTGGTAGGAAAATAGCATCAATCTTTCTCCCTGAAAATGTAAAGCCAGACCTGCGAGGTGCCATCTCTCTTGGGTACTTCTAAGGCATCAAGGATGAGAGCAGCCAAGCGTGAGTGCGAGGTGACTTTTGCTCGGCACTACCAGAAAGGTTTCCCGAGCTGGCCTGTGAGCGGTGCACACATTGCAAGCAGCTTTTTGGTAGGACGCACTCAGGGCTTCTGCTTGTGGAAGTGTGGTAGGAGTGGGCAGCAGGAGGGGATGCCAGAGCAAAGCTTACAGGTCCTTTTACCAGATCCTCATTCCCATCCTAAAGCCCTTGCAGAGGCCAGGCTTCCCTTGGCTTGCCCAGGGTGCTCTGGGTTAAGCTCTGCAAGCTTGAGTGTTCTTCACCACTGGGAAAAGGACTGTAGTTTGTCACCATTTGGGACAGGAGCTGCAGCAAAACTTCTGCAGTCACAGGCAGAGCATCTCCATCGAGCCC
Source organism: Todus mexicanus (assembly GCA_013389965.1). Classification (NCBI taxonomy): domain Eukaryota; kingdom Metazoa; phylum Chordata; class Aves; order Coraciiformes; family Todidae; genus Todus; species Todus mexicanus. The sequence goes on along the minus strand of WEIS01072905.1, from coordinate 32,507 downwards.
TTGAGACCCAGGAGCGATGGTGATGGGCGTGGGTCTAGGTACCTTCTGTNAAAATGGTGCAAGGTGGAGATGGCAGCAGGGAGGGACATTTCAGCAGCCGAGTCCTCTCCTCTTGCCATGCATGGCCCAGCCCTGCCAAGACATGGTTGACCCAAGGATGTTGCTATTTTGTGGGGGCTCAGAGCAGATATGCCCCTGAAGCACCGAGGCCAGAGAAGACACTGAAATGTGTCCACTGTAGTGAGGGCAATTACGGCACAGTCCTTTTTGTAGGACCCAGTGTGGTGGAAACAGCGCCCAGCCTCTGACTGGTGATGCTCAGAGAAACGGTGCGTGGTCCCTGCTGACCTTGATTCACACACGGTGGGTTGAGCCAAGAGCAGGTCACAGCTCTGGCTGCAACCAGAAACAGGACCAGGCTCTCAACCTCAGATTTGGGATGTTTGGCTGTGCTGGGACTTCAAGGTTTGGTTCAGACTTGGACTAATTTTGAATCTAAGCATTTGGGATGCTCAGATTCAGGGTGTGGGGATGGACATGGGAGTAGCACTGCTGTGCCTTTGCGCCACAATGGGCCATGGAAACTCTGTGTGATGGGACCAACCTCCAAGGATCCACCTCTGAGCAACTCCCTTGAAAGGGGTTTGTCCCACCCACGTGTCCCTCTGGCTCAGCTGTTACTTCTTGGTGGTTCAAAGGAAAAAACACGTGTTAAAGAAGTGCCAAAGTGTAAGACCAGCATCCCACCACTGTGGCCATCAGATGGACATTCCCCAGGGACAACTCATTGCATGCCCTCATGCAGCTCCTTCCCCCTCTCAACGCCCTCCCAGTTTGGCACATCTCCCACTTCACCCCCTCCACCAGTGTGGCTGGTGCTGGGAGATCAGCCAGTGCCGGGGGATCAGCCGGCATTCACCAGAGCAAGACCCAACTGGTGGAGCCAGGATGGGCCATGAGTGTGTTTGGTTCGGGCTCAACAGCGATTGCAGAGCATGTCCCGAGAACCGGAGGTGAGCTGGGTGGTGGAGGACCTGGGGAGGATGGGACAGGAAGGGGGAGCTGTGGGGACCTTTTCTCATCGGCTGGGCGGCGTGGCACCCTGCTGCCCACCCCGCTACTCGGGCGAGTAGTCCAACTCGTCGTTGGCGATGAGAGCCTCCGATGGTGGTTTGTGCCTGCCTTTGCTTTTTGACCTGCCACTCGTCCGATGGCTTTCCTTTGCTCCTGCCATTTGCTGATACGAGAAACCCTTGTCCTCAGAGGGGCCCCAGTCTGGGTAGCCATCACCCTCGGTGGCGTAGGAGAAGCCATCATCCACAGAGAAGGGGTCAACGTCCACATCGTAGCGCTGGTAGGTGCTCTGGTGGAGGGCCTCCTCCCGGGCGCTGATCTCCAGCGTGCTGTTCCACATCCCGTAGCCAAAGTAGATGAGCAGACCTGCAGTGGGTGAAGAGGGAGAGGGTTGGACCCCAGCCACCTGCACCGGTCACACAACTCCAGATAAAACATCTCTATAAACACACAGTGCCCCGAAGTGGCACCTGCCCCCCAACACCCACGTCAGGGGCGGGGTGGGCATTCAGCCTGGCTCATCACCAGCTTCCTCCCACCCAGCACCAGCCTGGCTCCCGCTGATGAAGGTTAAGTGTAAATAAATTTACCTATATTTTGGGGGCTAGTGTATGTTACAGTAGATGCCTGCTCTTTGAAGCTGTCAAGTTTGTGTTTTCGGGCTGCCAGCTGTGGCCCGAGGGATGCATGTTTTAGACATCATCTGGAATCGCTGCTGGTCCCATGATTGTGCCATCTGCAGCTTGGGTGGGACAGCAGCTCCCAGCAGGTGTGTGGAGGCTCCCAAGTGCCGGTAACCCGCATCTCCACCCTCTCACCCCCCCTGCTACCCTTCTCTCTCTGGAGTTTCTCTCCTGCAGGTGCCCAGAGCCACGTGTGCCCCAGCGTTGCCAGGATGAGTGTATTCGGTATTAAACCAGCTCTGAAATCCCTTCCCCCTCCCCTCAGGAGTTTCAGTTCATCTTCTCCTTCTAGCCCTACTTGATCCCAACTTCTCTCAGCAGTGCTTTCCCTGGAAGCAAATGTATCTGGAGATCTAATTTCCAGTGGATTCTGGGTTTAACCTACCCCAGAGGTGTACATAGAGAAACCCAAACTTCTCCACGTGCCATGGACTAGCCACAGGGGACTGCTCGTAAGGTTAAATCCAGAGTCTCTGTGGCAGGACCACACATCTTTGCCAGAAAAACAAATGTGATGTGCCTCTTCCAACAGGCAATCAGCCATGGATGGGGCTGGTGGAGTCCATCGTACCTTAATGGGGTGGCTTAATTGACTCGTTGTCATTGCTGGCAGCTGAAGAAGTATTAGATGTACCCACAGGGCAAAGTATTTAATCACAGCAGATTAAATTGGTGCTTTGGAGTCATCTTTGCTTCCAAGTAGAAGAACTTTCCTTGGATTTTCAGCTTCACCAAATGCCTTTGAGGGCCAAAAAAGCACTGAGCATCTTCTCCAGCCCAAAGAGCGCATGTGGCAGCTACTGACCAATGGCTCGGTTTGGGGTTAGGGGACTCTCAGAGGTGGAACTTTGCTATGGGACCTCAGCCATGCACGACTGACTCAGGATAACTGCAGTCCTCATTGCGAAACAAAAGAGGAAATGGTAAAAACATGGTAGCAGCCTCCTACCAAAGAGTGGAAACCATGAGACTGCTCTAAACTCTCTGAGAGAGACACCAGAGGGAGACCCAAGGTATGTCCATGTCATCTCCTGGCTCTGCCGACTGAGCTGAAACATCTACAAATGTCAGGAGGCATCTGAGGAAACCAGGAAGGCTGGTGAGCCCACTGTGGTGGCCTGTGTCTGCTCACCCCTCCTCCAGGAGGGGTGGTTCTTGCCTTCACAGGAGGTGACCTTTGCATCAATCCTCATCCTCTTTCCCCATCGCATTCTCCCTCTCAAACTAAGAGCCTGAACCCTGCTCCCAAAGGGGAGAGCTGCTGGTGGGATCCTTGGCCAGGGATGGCCCTTTTGGGTGCTGGCACCATGCTCAGGGTCTGTTGTCTGCACCTGGGGTTCCTGTGGGCTGCTGCAACGTGTATGTTTACCCACAGGGTTATTATTTCTCTTTAAAGAGTCCTTGGCTTTGACATTGTCTTGTTGCTTTGGTTCTCTACAGTCCAGACTTGGGAGCCTTCAGGAGGAGCTATGAGAGCTGCTGTTTTTCTCTTGGGTTTGTGGAATAAGTGGGTTGTGATGTAAAGCAAAGGAAATGATGGACATGCCAGGCTCCTGGCTACATACCGGGAAGCCTGAATTTGGCTAAAAATGTCCACAGCTGAGCCTGTTAGTCCTGAGATCCTCCTGACACAAAGTTAAGGATTTAGACCAAGAAAAGGAGATATAGTCCACAAATCCTTTGGATCTGCCTCTCCCAGGGCTACTGGGGTTGGGCAGCTCTGGGCTTTGGAAATGCAGCGCTGAGATTTTGGCGTGGGCTGCTGAGGAGCTCAAGTGGGTGAAATAGCAAAAAAACAAGCAGATTTCGCATTCTGAAAATGCGAGGCAATTTCCAGAACCCACCCACTTCGCATCAAAAGGCTCATCAAAACAGTCACCTTTGCGTGAAGCTGTTTGCTTCCATCAAACTGACATTTTCTGGAGGTGTAATTTTCCATTTAGCCGTGGTTCAGGGGCTTGATTAACTGAAGTTTCTAAGAACTGGAGGATGACAAGGGACAAATGCAAAGGACTGGGTATATCCCAGCTCAAGAAGCATCAGCCCAAGCACTCTAATTAGGAAAGTTATTATTAACATCCTTCCAAAAGAGAGTCGGTTAAAAAATTAAAATAAATGAATCTGGGACTCACCCACAAAACACCAGACTGCAAATCGGATCCACGTGACTGTGGAGAGCTTCAGCATGAGATAGATGTTCACCAGCATAGCAAAGGCAGGGACGAAGGGGAGACAAGGTGCCATGTAGGGCAGTTTCTTGGGGTTTTCTGGTTGCTGCAAGATCACAAACACCAGCACAGCAATGAGCAGGATCATCAGCACGACAAGGAGGACAGCCCACCAGCTCTGCTCGTATATGTAGTCTGACCCGAAAATGATGAAGGAGCAGAAGATGAACATCAGGACGAAGAGGAGGAGCACGCAGGTGGTGACCGTGTGGCCAGTGGCTGCTGTGGGGCGATCCATTTTCCCCGGCAGTCCAAGGTGGATCCTCATCGTGTAGTAGCGAGGGCCGATCAGCTTCTTCAGCTTGATGAGGTAGATGTTCTCAGACTCATCTGCCTCAATCCCTGAGGTCATGTCGACCGTGCCGTAGTTGGGATGATTCACGTTATAGGTGGATTTATCAGATTTTCCAATTAACATCTCATTATCTCCTAGCGATGGCAGATTTTTTGCCCCACACGTGTTGGTTGGTGGGCCAGTGAACTCTTCTCCTTCACTCCCTGGGGAGCAAGCTTCCTTCTCGCAGTCAGCCAGGATGCCCTCCTTCTTCTTGGTGTGCTCCTCGGAGAGGAATTTAACGAAGCCATCGATGTCGCTCTCAGGCTGGTATCGGAGGAGCAGGACACAGACGGAGACCAAGGTGTAGGCGAGCAGCGTGCCGATGGACATCATCTCTATCAGGTCCCTCAGGCTGACCAGCAAGGAGAGCAGCGCTGCGAGGAATCCGGAGACAATACAAGCCACTACGGGGGTTTCCGTGTAGGAGCTGATGTGGGACAAAAATCTGCAATGCAAAGCAGTTACAGAAGGTTAAATTTGCGGATGGCAGCAATTCCCTGTCACAATAACTTACTCAGCTGGAGGGACCAGGCCCAGAGCTGTGACCCCTTCAGCTCTTGTTACTTTTTGGTGCTTAGACTCCAGACAGGGACTAGAAATACTGCTGAGACTGGATATGGAGTTAGACCTAGGTCTAACCAGCTCTGTTACAGGCGCTTGGACACTTGCAAAGAACAGTCAAGATTTCATGCATATAAACTGCTCTCCTTTGCAGGTAATTCTTGCATTGAACACTTATCCTTCTCCAAGCTGAATCTCTAGATGCCAGCACCAAATAAGAAACTTTTGTGTAGATTTTTCCTGATTTTTTTCACCAGGATTTTGCTTTGGTGTGTCCTGTTCTGCAAACACTGAGCCTGTGCATGCCCGCTGCTCCCTGCACTGATGGCACCGGACTGTCAGGGTGCGGGACAGACCCACTCCCTTCCAGCACATTTCTCCTCCAGGTCCCAAAAGGGAAAAAACCAAAAGCCACCATGGACACGACTGACCTGAAGAGCAGCCCATCACCAGCCATAGCATAAATGACTCTCGGCATCGGGAAGAGGGAGCCCAGCAAGCTGACGGTCAGGCCGGCCACGGATCCAATGGCAACAACAAACTTGGCTGCGTAGAAGCCATGGACCACAAACATTTCCATCAGTGGGGACTCGGTGTCGATGGCATCATAGGGCACCATCAGTGTGAGGATGATGCTCACCTGGGGAAGGTGAGAATAGGTGTTAGCTGCGGACTCGCAGGGCAAGGGGGCTGCTTCTCAAGGTTGGAGAGCCAGAAAATATCAAGTCTGATTGGGATTATATCCCTGTGTCCCTGTGAAGGGGATGTAAAATGCTGGAGGTAAGGCCTCTGAAGGCAACAAGGCAACACGTTGCACCTTGCTGCAGTGGTGATGCAGGAGGCTGGTGGGACCTGGTGGGGTTAGTAACTCTTGCATTGACAGTGCTCCTGTGTGGGGACAGTGCTGCCTGAGTCACGCACTCCCCATGGGACAGACCCAAAACCCAGGATGGCGTTGACTGGGGCAACACTCTGGTCCTGTTTGAGCCAGAGAGGACCTGGTATGGAGGGAAGCCCCCCATTCTGCAGGAGAGGCAGCGGGTGAGCTTCTTGGAAATGATCAGAACAAGATTTTTTCTCCTTTTTAGGGAAAATCCCTGAGTACAGACACACATTTCCTGGGGTGCAGAGCAGCTGGATATCTCTTACATGGCCACTTCTGCCCATTGTCCCCCTCCTTTGGGCCCTCTCCCGTATCTCCAGCAGAGGCAGTGCTGCTTTTCCCAAACACATGGAGAAAGGTGGTTGCAAGGCTGCTGCTCCTTCTGCTTTGCTGCACTTCTGGAGGCAACAGTAGCTGTGGATTGGGGTGAGGCATGAGGGAAATAATGGCTTCCACCATCTCCCTGCAGCCAACAGAGGGATCTTGGCAGGGTAATGGGAGCCTGGGGACAAACCAGACTGGGACTGAGGGAGACTCAGCAGGACACTGTGGTCACATAGAAACACAGTTCCCACCAAAGAAAGGACCCTTGTCTGAGGGTCAGATTGGTACCAGGGATCATGGTGAGGGGGAGCTGTGCAGATGCCCAGAAGGGGCACACTGTATACATATATGTATGTGTATAGATAGATGGATTTTCTTTTTGTGGCCAGAAGGTCAAAGGAGGTGATTCTGCCCCTCTTTTACCCTGGTGAGACCAATCCTGCAGTGCTATGTCCAGCTCTGGAGTCCTCAGCACAGGAAAGATGCAGACCTGTTGGACTAAGCCCAGAAGAGGCCACAAAAATGATACGAGGTGTGGCAGAGGTGAGGCATACACATATGCTTATGCACACTTCTGTGTGTATAGCTAGTACTTACGGACACATATGCTGTCAAGCACGTGACGAGCGAGGCTGTGATGGCATAGGGGATGGAGGTGTTGGGATTCTTCGCTTCTTCTCCCGTGGTGGCAATGATGTCAAAGCCGATGAAGGCATAGAAACAGGTCGCAGCCCCTTTGAGCACCTGTGTGGAGGATTGAACATCTGAGTGCCTGCAGGGAGTGTGACACCCAACCAGGAAGAAGGAGTGGAGCAGAAATGAAGGAGCTCAGTTCTGCCCTGTCTGAGCTAAAGGGTGAGTGGGAGCAGATCAAGGAGGTGCACCCAGAGAGATGGGCATTCCCATCATGGAACTGGCCCTGGGAGCACCCATAATCCAGTGATCTGGTCTAAGAAAAAGATTTCAACGTGCAGCCCAAGTCACTGGAGGCATCTGCGGCTCACTCACGGTGCACCACAAACTTGTACCCACACAGCGCCCAAACCTGCTGGGAGATCAAGGCAGTGACAGAGATAATTAAGCAATTTCAGGTTTGCTTTCACAATCCTCCACCCCAAATTTGTTGATATTAGCAAGGATTTCGAGCATGTTTACATGTTCCGTCTTAGCAAGATGTCTCATGTGGCAGCGAGTTCTGCTAGTAGGGGAAGCAGAAGAGAGCCTCGGCAGTCAGATGTGCACCGCTCTCCAAACAACCTCTGTTTTCCTTGGAAGCTGCAGACAGGTTAGGAGCACACACTGCAGCACTTGGACGAGGAGTTATTTGTACTATTTAGTTATTTTTTTCTGAATGTGATTTTTAAAAATATACAATATTAGCAAGGACATTTATAGGATGGAAAGGTTGGAGTAGGCTGAAGACTGTGGCTGTGAGTGAGCTCATTTGCAGTTGTAACACCCTCTCACAGCTCGTTGGGTACCATGTACCAGTCACATCTCTGTCACCTCAGCTGTTTGGGGATGGAGCACTCAGTAAAACTCACCTCTTTCAGGGGGCTACCTGCATTTACCATTTTAAAGTATCCCTATGCTCCCGGGGATCTCATGCTTGTGCTGTGGTGGCTTTACTTCCACAAACCATTTGGGAGACAAACCACTCTCTGAAAATGATGGGAAGACCCTGTCAGTTTTGGATATGTTTCTTTTAAAACTGTTGGGGTTTGATTTTGGGTTATTTTGTGGTTTGTTGTGGGTTTTTTTGCCAGGAGATATTTGGTGAGTTGAATTGGAGTAAACCAGCTATTTTCTCTTTTCTCTTTTTCGTTTCTATTATATGGCATGAAAAGCCACGCATGATCTAAAGGTAAATACGACCGCTGCTCTCAAATGGGCCTCATTGCTCTTCTCTTCACTGTAGGTCTCTGGCTGAGGGGTATTGATTTGTTGAAGGGAGGTGCAGAGACTCTATGTCAGCTTGTGACCCTTTCAATAATCAAGATTCTTGTTTTACTTTACTTTCTTGCTTATTTTTCTGCACAAAACCCCGATGGAGTTGAGCAGCGTAAATCTGAGAAATTATCTTGGGTTAAGGCCAGCTGAGATATTTTCAGTCTCTGTTCATCCTTGGATAAAAACCAGTGCAAGCAAGCTAAAAAAGCCAAATATGTCCAAATTTTCAGTAAGCTTTGAGGGAACATCCATAAAATAAGTACTGGCAGGTGGCATTATCAAGTGCTCAAAACAAATGCTTGAGAACATTGTTGTTGAAAACCAGCCAACACAAGTATCTTCCCCCTTCACAGAGGTTGAGCCAGCTCCTCCTGAGCTCCCTGTCCCTGATGGCCACCACATTTTGCTCCATTGCCTGGCAATCAGTGGCATTTCCTGTGGTACACTTTTATGTGGGGTTTGGTTCTCTAGGAGGACATCTTGGAAAAGTTCTGGGCTTCTTCTAAGAGGTGGCAGGAGATACAGGTAAAGCCTTGCAGTACCCCTTGGGTTTGGTGGAATGATGAGGTCTAGATGCAAGTCTGCAGTGGTGGAGGTTGGAGATCCCTGGCCGAAGCACAGGTGGGTTTGTCAGGTTGAGATTTGGACAGTGCAGCAGAAGTAGGGTATGTATACCATGAGCAAAGCTAAGAGTGTGGCAGGTGGGTAGCACTGCTTAGGTGCTGTGTGTCGCTCTGTGCACCCGAGACTTACCCCTGGCCATCCAAACGGCAGGAATTGCCCTTCAGCCCAGTTGTCACTTTTGATATAGAAGAGACCAGCAATCATGATGAAGATCCAGACTGCCAGGTTAATGACATTCAGCACGTTGTTCAGCCCCACCGAGTTCTTCACCCCCATGGCCACGATGATGGTCACAATGACAGCAATGACCAAAGCAAGAAGGTCAGGGTATGATTCCTCTCCTTTCCCTAGGTGAGAGAAAAGAGGTGTGTAACTCTCCATCCATATCTGTGGACAGCATGTCCAGAAACTCTGTGACGGCTCTTTTAAATGCCCTTCAGACCCTGAGGCTTTGCAGAACCCCTTGGTCTCATGGCAAAGGCGGCCTCCAGACGTCCCTGCCTCTGCTAGTTAAAGTTGTTTTGTTAAGGTTAAGAATCTTGATGCCTCAAGATGGGTCAGGTTGGCCAAGGCTCTGAGCAACCAGATCTAATTGCAGATGTCCCTGCTCACTGCAGTGGAGTTGGACTAGATGAGCTTGAAAGATCCCTTCCAACCTAAACCATTCTATGTATCTATGACTGTTCACAGGTTTGGGAGGGCAGCAAATGATCAGGTCCCAGTTTGCATAATGTGTATCTGCCAAGTACTAATTAAAAATCGATCAGACATTAAGTTTTCATGACACAGGTCGAGGACAGCTACCTGTTTCACTTACAGGTAGGAACGATGGATCCTTGCTGGAGCTGCTGGTCATACAGGACCATCACAGCCCGGAGTACTGCAGACACCAGCTTATACCCTCTAACAAGGCTCTGCCTGTGCCTCAATGGGACTGAGCAGAGTGCTTGCACTGCGTGAAGTGCTCCTGCGCTGTCATTAGCCTCTGGCAATTGACTAAGTTTTTCGGATGCCTATTCTGCTAAATTCCAGCTCACCCCAAAGGGGCTCAAAGTATCGTGTATCCCATCCCCCCAAACCCCATCTGCAGCGAACCGAACTGCAAAGTACCAGAGGCAGACAGATGGTAAATAATGAATGAAGCCTAATATCCATGTCTGACTTCTGACGAGCTTCCAATTGCTCTTCAGGCCCTGATTAACACAGGTAGGTTAAGCATGGCATGACGTACCTAGTCCGTTCAATGTCCCTACGCTGTTGATCATCCAACGGCTGATGGTGTGGTTGGCCAGCGAGTCGAACATGCTGCTGAGGGCACTGGCACCCGCGGCCGTGCCAATCAGGTACTCCAAGATGAGGTTCCAGCCGATGAAGAAGGCCACAAACTCCCCCACTGTCACGTAACTGTAGGTATAGGCAGAGCCCGTGGTCTTGGGGACCCGCACGCCAAACTCAGCGTAGCAAACACCTGTTTAGAAAAATGCAAAACAACATAAGGAAAACGTGCTTGGAAATGGAAAAAGTAAAACTGCCTTGGTCCTACCTGTCTGGAGGTGCAAGGAGGTGCCCAGAGCTGTAGTCAGAGACAGAGACATGGCAAGGAGCCATGGTGACCCTCCCCCAATCTCTTGGCAGCCCATTTCCCCATTAGAATCAAGACGTGACAGATTATTTGGGGGTTTTTGAGGATACACTGTTCAATCTTTACAGCCTATCCTGGTTCCACAACGGGCTGTGTCACGGTTTGTGAAAGACCCTTCTCACAGGTACATGCCTCTGAAGTGGGGCCCTCCAACATGGCCAACTGCAGCCCCCCAAACACAAAACCAAAGCTGGGGGGTGGAATTCATGCACAGGGAGCAGAACTGGGCAGCACTGCTGGTGTGGTCCTTGGAGCCCTGCTTCCCTGCATTAACTTTGATGGTGATGGATACTTCTTCCCCATCCAACACCATAATATGCTTTTTGCCATTTTTTTCCTGGGATTTTCACTGTTATGACAAGCTCCATTCCTACCCAAGCAGGAGGAGTTTGAAGCCACATTGCATAGAGAACACAAGTTGTTTTAACACTTAAAAATCATAGAATCGTTTTGGCTGGAAAAGACCGTTAAGATCATAAGTCTCATTCTGAAGAATAGTTGCAAAACTGACTTTATAGGAAAAAAAAAAAAAAAAAGACAAAAAGAAGTATTTAACTGGAGCTGTCTGGGAGGAGATTTCAGTGGACTTTAATACTTTTCAAACTCCTTGTGGACTTACAATGCCAGGATACTTTTCAGTAAAAACCTGACCCTTACACAAAATGTTGTCTTAAATCAATCATTAGCTTTTATTTAAAAGAAATGGAGGGACTTAATTTCCCCAAATATTAGTCAGAACAAGCGCTGGAAGGGCACACTGCATCCTGCGTGTTTAACATAGATTAAGCCCCCGCCCCAAAGACCCCAGTTCAGCTTATACCGGTTAATGGGTCAGGGCTGCTATTATCGTTGTGTAAACACATAGTAATTATTGAGTTCATTATCAACTACTATCCTCTCTTTAGAAGATAATAATTGCTTCAAATTTGCAATCAGTTCAGCACAGAGGAATGAATAATTTATAAAAATATTATGAAGTCGCTGCTCTTACTCTAAGAGCAGTTTTTACACAGCACAAACACAGAATTATTGAATCTCTCAGCTGAATTAGGTAGTGCTTCTTTCCTCGGTGTTGGAGAACTTTTTATATTCCATTTACTGTTTAACTTGCCTGCAGGATGCTGGCAGTGCTTTGCAAAGGGACCCTTCAAAACTTGGTTTCTACAAAGCAGGCCCAACGGCAGGAGCAGCAAGACATCCTCATCACCCAGCCCCACAGAGAGTCATTATTCAAAGGTGATGAAAAATGCATGTGCTGGGTAAAGGTAAGACATTCATCGATAACAACAAGCCTGAATGATTTATGAAACAGGTGATCTGATGGGGACAAGTATCTAGTTTCTCTCTGTGATGGCCTTAAAAATCATATAATCTCTCTTGGAGGCAGGTCTACCTTAAGCCAATGACAAGATAAGGCTTAAAGAGGATTGGTATTGATAAAGAATGATAATGGCAAAGCAAAAACATTCATACGTGTAAAATGTTTAAGCTTTCAATCACCCTACTAGGATCCCAAAATACAAGAGTAATCTTTTGCTGTATATTGGGTACAGCAACATGTGGATATCTGCATTAGCCGTCAGCAGATATTAAGAAAATAAACTACTTTTTATCATAGCATGCAGCGTCCAGTCTGATCACTTTGCAGCGCTGCAGGTTCCTCCATCAGAAACGAGGTTCACAGTGCTTCCCTCTCTGCTTAAAAAGGAAGATAATATCGTAATTTATTAGGGAGCAGCTTTTATAATAGTTTATTACGGTGCAGACTTTATCTCACTAATCTTTGCTGCATCTGTAGTGCAACTGCACTGCAACCACAGAATGAAATGGTGTTACTCAGTTACTCTTCATCAACCCCAGCTATTTGTTGCCTTGTCCCCCAGTACCCCCCAAGAGATGCAGCTCTCCCGGTGCTCCCCAGCTCCAGGGTTGCAGGCAGAGGCTGGGCACACTCTCCCCACTATGACTCTTTGAATTTGGAGGCAGATTTCTATTTTTTTCCCCCCGAATCAAGACTGATTGCAAGCTTCTGCAAAAACAAACCAGCGCAGTGGTTGCTTGGAAGAGCAGTCTTTTTACAGAAGACCATTTCTTGTCCTTGAATATCAGCTAGGCTGCGTAGTTCCCGTGACAGGCGTTACGCTGGTGCAATTNTTCAGCAAGCCACCGACCCTGTCCGTTGTGTTTCATGATCACTGTGTACAGATAAGTAAAAGGCAGCTCTGTAAAGAAAGCTTCCTTAGAAAGGAGACCCCCATCTCTCTGGCACCACCTAAGTAGCTCGTGATCATCTACAGCTGCAACCCCTCAATCCATCCCTTGTCCTGCAGCCAGGCAGTACCTGAGGCACATGTTCAGCTCTCTCCTGCTCTGTTGTGCACCCTGGATGTTGCTGAGCCTGCTCCAACTCGAGTGTCAGGTAAGAGCATGGCAATGTCTTCTAAAGCTGTGTCACTTGGTGCTTGAAATTCATATCAAGAGTTTCTGGGGTTGCAGAGCAGTCCCTGTGTGGGAGGGAGAGTCTCCTTTCCTTGTATAGCCTGACACCAAAGGCTGTGGGGTTGTGTGGCAGAGAAAAACATTCCATAGCAGGAACTGTAGAGCCATAGAATTCTTTGGGTTGGAGGAGACCTTTAATATTATAAAGTCCAACTCTTAAGCCAGCACTCTCCGGTCACCACTAAACCACGTCCTCCCTCAGCACCACATCTACACATCTTCCAAATACCTCCAAGGACAGTGGCTCCACCACTTCCCTGGGCAGCCTGCTCCAGAGCTTTGCAACTCTTTTGGTGAAGAAATTTTTCCTATGGTCCAACCTAAACCTCCCCTGGTGGAACTTGAGGCTGTTTCCTCTTGTCCTATCACTTATTCCTTGGGAGAAGAGACCAACTCCACCTGGCTCCAACCTCCTTTCGAGTAGTTGTGGAGTGATAAGGTCTCCTCCGAGCTTCCTTTTCTTGAGGATAAACAACCTTAGTTCTCTCAGTAGCTCCTGGCAAAACTTGCTCTCTAGACCCTTCACCAACTTTGTTCCTCTTCTCTGGACACACTTCAGCCACTCAATCGCTTTCTAGGAGTGAGGGGCCCAAACTCAAACACCATCATGGGGAGGACCTGATCCTTGCCTGAGCTCACAGTAAAGGGTTGCAAAACACGATCATCTAGGTTGTACTCCTCCAGGAAAGGAGGCCACTGAAGGGACAAGCAATGGCTGGTGGAAAAAGCTGTGGAGAAGGTAATGGGGTTGGGTAAGATGCACACTGATGGTGTTTGCTAAGAAAGGAGTTTTGGTTACATATGGCAGTGAGAGTGGGGAAACCTGGTGGTCGCAGCTGATGGAGGGACCCTGTGGTGTCCCTTGTGTTGGAGGCTTTGTGGGGGAAGTTGGGTAAGTGCTTCTGTTTGAGAGATGAATAAAAGGCTTTTCAGTGAGAGAATGAGAGATTGGAATTTTTCAGGTAGATGAAATTAGAAAAATTCCTGTCTGAAACCAGGCTAACCGGTGTGGAGTGCTTTCCCACTGGTGGGACCTGCCTGGTGGAGCTTCCCTGTGGCTGTCTCTCAGGGGAACCATAAAGCTTTCTGGAAGGGGCTTTTTTTAGCCAAAAACTTCTGGAGTTCACTGTGCAGGCAGTGAGATCTGACTCTGTAATCTTCGATACATTAAGGGAAAGCATGTGGTCTAGTGGTCTCATCTGGCCCTAAAACTGTGAGAAACTCCTTAAAACCTGTCTGTGCACACTTGCCTGAGCTCAGTGCCCTGTACACCAGGAGTGATTGTGATGTGAGAGCTGAAATCATATTCCCCATAAACTTGATAGCTCGTCCAGCTTGCGTGCCCTTGCTTCATTTAACTTGCCAAAAACGTGTTGCTGTTACAAACAACAGCAGCGTCAGCCTCAAAGTGAGAAAGCAGCCAAGGAGACTATGAAAACACTTCACAAAACACTTTCCCAGGGCTACAAAAGCAAGGGGAGATGAAAGCTGAGTGGGAAGCAGCACGGGCTCCTGTGGGTGAAGGCAGGAGGAGCTCCCCGCTGTGGGGCAGGGCTCGTGTCTGGGGTGAAAAAGCCCCTTTTGGAGGACGATGTGTTTTTGTTAGATGAGACCCACCCAAGCTCCGTTTGCTCTTGGATTGCATCACAGCCAGTGAAACCCTCACAGAGGAAAGCGAGGAGTGGGGAAGGATAAGGACACTGATGTTATCTACTGCCTCGGTTGAAAAGTGGGCGGTTTGGCTATTTTGTTGTGTTGAGATCTCAGATAAGCATCAGATCTCATCACGAGCTCTCAGCTCTTGTTCTGGGCTGAAGCAGAACCAAGCTGCCTTGTCACTGGGGTCTAACTGGGGAGTGAGGAGGCAGAACTATCAGCATGGTGGTCCCCAGCCAGCATCGCTGGGCTCTTTCCCTGGCATGGCTTTGTGGAGAGTGTGACACTTCTCCCTGTGCTGTGCTAGGATTGTGCGTCTGGGCTGCAGGGCTGTAGGGGGTTCAAACTCGCACAGACTTTGGAGGGATCTCCATGAGCAGCACTGAAGCCTCCAGGGGTGGAGCACGATGTACTTTCACCTCCCCCTGCAAAAATCCAGGGACCGGAAAAACCGAGCCGGGTCATTTTGCTGCCTTTGCCGTTCCTGTTTTCTAGCAAAGCCCTTTGTCACTTACTCAAGTTTCCTTATCCAGCCTGTGGATAAAAGGCGGATACCAGACTGACACAGCATGCAAAGCCCTCTGAGCAGGGAGAGCAGGAACATCACATCATCGTGTTAGCACTGATCTGGAAAGGACAAATGCCAGCAGTACTGGCTTCGTGTGGTAACCGCAGCTTGAGCCATATGCTCAGCTGGGTTCCTACCGAGGCGATGGAATTCACCAACTTTCCACTAAAATACTTAATTCTTCTCTCTCCACACATTTGTTTGGTGGGGTTTTTGTTTGGAAATTCAAAGTCTGATCCTGCATGAATAGAAACCGATCAAATCAACCCTAAAGCTAAGTGAGGAATTCTTTAACTGTTAGCGATGTCCACAAGAAGAAGGTGGCTCTGGTGCTACCCAAGCCACCAATGTCCTTCCTTTGGAAACAGGGTTTCCCACAAGCTGTGTTGTGCCCTTGCTCCAATGCCGTGGCTTGGCCATGATCTCTGCCGGGGCCACGTGCTGCAGAACTCTCAAATGGTTCAAAATATATTGACCGCAGGCTCCATCCTTGGGTAAGCCATCAGCAGCCCATCGGGGCAATTATGCTTGGGCTGCTAGCTCCCACTACAACGTTTGTTCTGACATTTGGGCAAGGAGAGACAGTGCACCCCATGAGCTGGGTAAGCCCCGTGTGAAAGGGTTTTTTAGTCTATGGGGAAGCTGCTACCTCCTCATAGTTTGCGGTGCTGAGCATGGGTCATGCAAGGCATCCACCCACGAATGGAACCACAGGATACATGAGATGACACGTTACTCAAAACCCCATCTGTACAGCTCACCTGACAAGATGGAGGCGACAGCAGCGATGATGAAGGAAACGATGACCCCGGGTCCTGCCATCTCCTTGGCCACCAGGCCGGACACCACATACATGCCGGTGCCCACGCAGCTCCCGACACCAAGGGAGATGAGGTCGAGGGTGGTGAGGACCTTGGCCAGCCTGGCGCCCTGGGTGGCGGCAGCCCCTGTGCCTTCCAGCATCGACTCCACGGGCTTGGTGCGCAGGACGCGGGTGCGTAGAGCGTGGCCTGCTGCCCCCCATGGCACCCGCCGCGGGTCCAGGCGCGAGAAGAAGCTGCTCATGGCTGGTGCTGGGCTCGGCGGAGATGGGTCACGGGTGGTTTCACCAGCACCTGCTCAGGGCTGTGGCTGCATGTCCCTCCTGCGCTGGTGGCCCGACTGCAAGAGAGAGGAACACAGTTTTTAATTGAAATAGCAAAGAAAGAGGGATGTGCTCCACATGGAGGAACCAAAAGGGGCCCTGGAGCTATCTTCTGGCTGCGCTCCAGCACTGGGAGAGCTGTGGGGGCCAAGGACAGCTTTTCTTTTACCAATGCTGCTGCTCCAGAGAAATCTTTCTCCATCCCAACTACTTTGTACAACAGAGATGCTCTGTGCCCCTTAATGTTTGTCTGCGTGGTTTCAGCCCCAGTTATTAATACAGCCCCACAAGCAGCAGGAAGGAACTCGATGCCCTCCGAGCACTCATGTGGTTTAATTGCTACCAAAAGCAATAATGGCCACGTATAACCATGAGGTGCTCGTGGACACCAAACCCAACTCCAAGCTTGGCAGCACAGGAGAATGTTCCGGCAGCAGGGATGCTCCTGCTAGCACCACGTGCCAGCCCACCATCACCATCCCAGGCCACACAGGGACCTTCTGTGGGACACCCCTGTGCTCCACCTGCACCTCAAAAAAAAAAAAAAAAAAGAGTCTGGGACCGTAGCTTTGGTTCTACATCCAGCGTGTTGAGGCTGTTCAGGCTCAGCCTGTGTCTGGTTATGGGGCGTAGTCACCATGAACCGGCCTTTATAGAGACAAGTGATTTTTTTAGTGTTCTAGATGTTGACTTTTCCAGCTCTCTAGCTACAACGGTTGTTTTTTTTTCTTTTTGCGTGCTACTGCCATCAAACAGAATCCTAAATGGGAAAGTTTTAAAGGGTGCTTCTTGATCAGGTCCTGGTGAATTGAGTCATTTGGAAAAGTCCTTGCTGCAGTTTCTTCATTCAATTTATTACTTCATTTTTGTAGTTATTTAAATACTCTTTTAGGAAATATTTATTTATTTATTTTAAAGATATGTTGTTGTTCTGGAGGAACCGCAACAAGCTTTAGGGTCCAGCTTCTGCATAGTTAAGGCAAGTGGGGAGAGGAGCTCAGCAGAAACTTTTAAAGTGTCTTAAAACCGTTGTATGATTCCGAATCATGAGATTGTCTTAAAATGCATGAAATGATCTTGTTTTACTCTTTCTCTGTGCTTTTTCATCTTGGGTCATATTTTCAAGAAAGATTCAGCAACTGCCATTTCCCGCCCCCTCCCGTTCTGCTTGTTTTTTAGCAAGCTGCATCGTTCTCGGGAGAGCTCCTAATACCAGCAGCAATAACTTGCCAGTGACACGTGATGATTTCTTGACTTTGAGCAAAATAACAAGAGTTGACGATCTCTGCGTGCTAATATAAGAAAGCAGGAAAAAATAGTTTATTAAATATGAATTTTAGCCTGGCAGGTTTTTTCCTGTCAATACAGAAATGACTTCCCCCCCACCCCATAACAGCCTTGAAGACAAAACAATTATTTTTCCATCTTTGCATCCAAAACAAATTACATTGTGTCTACCAGGCAGCCTTGTGTTACTGGAGTTTATTAAATAAAACACAGCGTTCATTTCATGTTTTGGTTGATCACAGTTCAAATTGTGCTGTTTTTTTACCTCGAGCAACCACAAGTTGAAAGGCTGGATGTTCCTGCTGGAATAATAATAAGGAAAAATTGTTGCCACTCTTGAGCAAGTGTACATTTTTGGGTCAAGAACAAAAGCCTGGTTTGGCTTTTGGGTTGCTCAAGGAGTCAGCTGCTTTGCGGCATGGGCTGGATCTCAGGCTGGGTTTTACTTTCTGGTTTTAATGAAGGTTTGTGTTGGAAGGGGGCAGCCACGCCAGAGCTCAGTGGGTCTGTGCCAGCTGGGATGAAGCAGAGCCATCCTCGGGGCAGCATGCCCACGTCCTGGCACTTCCAGGGTGCAGAGCCGCTTTGCCAGGGCTGTGTTTCAGCCACAGGGAAGATAACCTTCCTAAGCAAAGCAATCACCACCTAAAATTCATCCCCTGATCTGAAGCGCAGCATCTCAGAAGCACGGGCTGGCAAAGAGGTCTTGCTGTACTTCACCCAACCACATCCCACCCTTCATTATTTTCCTTGGTCTTTATGGTTGCTCCTAGTTGAGCTATGCTTAGGTTTGCACAAAGTTGACTTAAACTAGCCAAGAAGCTGGGCAGAATATCTGTCTGGTTTTTGAACTGTTACAACTTAGATGTTCTTATTTCCGTGCAAGTTTCTCACAGACTTTGTACTGAAAGAAAATATGTTGCCCAAGTGAACCTGTCCTTGGTTTACTCATGGCAAAAACCCATTGGAAGGTGAAAATATTGGAGAGTGAAGAGTCAGTTCTTAACTTCTGTAAGGAAAAGCACGGCGAGAATCAATGACTGGAAGTTCAGGCTCGACAAATAAAAGTTGGGTGATTAACTATGGAAAGAGATGAACATTGCAAAATGCTGACCGGTGTCTCTTGATGTCTTTATAACATTTCTGGATGCTTTTGTGAAGGCTGTGCTTGTCACAGGGAAGCTGCTGGGCCGCTAGAAGAAGTAAGATGATGTAGGATGGAGGTGCCAAGGCTGCAGGCTGGTCCTTGGTCCCATCATCAGCTTTGTGCTTTGCCACGGATAGACCTGCCCTGGGGTTTAAGGCAGTTGGGACTGATGTGGTTCGAGATCAGCAATTTTTCATCATCTTGTCTGTGGTGTCTGAGGGTGGCTGATGAAAGGTTTGGGAAGGGAGGCACATGCTCAGGTCTTGCTGGAGGGATCCACATCCACGCTGGAAAAATTAGTGTATCCCGCAAACTGAAGAGAGTTGAGCGTGACTGATTCAGACAGCCCAGTTCACTCTCAAGGCACAGGAGGGTAAGGAAATTACTTCCTCGCCAGCATTGCAAAGAATCTCAAGGGAAAGCATGGCAGCCTTGTCCAGGAATAATTTTAAACTGCTAAAATAATATCCCCCCCCCAACTTAAATATTTAAAACAGTTTAAATTTAGAGCAGGAACTGGCTGGTGGATGTCTGATGCACCCAGAATTAGGCGGCTGAGCTGTTCCAGCTGCCTGGGGCTGGGTTGAGACTGGGTGCTCCTGCGCGGCAGCCCAATGTAGCCCTGCAAATCGTGTGGCCCCTCCTAAAGTCACAAAAGAAAAAAAAAAAAAAGCATCTTCCAAAACCTCTGAAATGAGATAACTCTGTAATTGTTGCTGTATTCAATTAAACCAACCATTCGAAACTATTCCAGATGTTTAAGCGAGATCAGCATATTGTTGCTCTGTAGCTTGGAAAACATCCTTTCACTTCATTTCAACCATAAAAAAAAATAATCTCTCATGGATGGCAACCACTTCTATGGGGCAGAGACAGCTCATTTCTGCTCTTCTCCACTAACCCCAGCTAGCTAGAAGCACACAGCCAGAAGGAGAGTTTTTAGTTGTTGGGGATTTTTTATTTGGTCTCATTATAAACCCAGAAAGTGAAGGGAGCTGTGGTTTGGAGGAGGCAAGCCCAACCTGGGGAGCTGCAGCAGGGTCTTGGAGCTGTGGTCCATCACCAGGCAGCCTGGGTCAGTTTTCCCCGTCTGACGCTTGCTGCTGCCGCCATGCACTCGTTAGCTACTGCTGTTTGTTCCGAAACACTCTTCTTCATTAGGGTAAATTAACTAAAACAGCAATCAAGGCAGAAGGAGATGCCTAGGTATTTGCGGGCATGGATCTTCCTTAATGCGTGGGGTCTTTGCCGAATGGTTCCTGGTGCAAAGCTCCTCTCCGCTGGCTGCCCTGCCCCCAGCATCGCCCATCCTCGTCATCCTCTCCCCCGAGCTCCAGCTTCCTCAGCTGAGCTTCCCCGTAGCCCCTCTGTGCTTATTTGCTTTTCCTGGGAAGGACTCCCCTCCATCCAGGAGTCCACAGAGGTATCCTTAAGCAAAGACCACTATTAAAAAATGCTGGGAATGCAATGAGAAACGGTTGGTGATAAATGAAAAAAAGAGAGCTCCTGTTGGTGTATTGATTGAAAGCCAGGCAGGGGCACTCATTAAGAGGAAAAGGCTGGCTTTCCTCTGGTTTTCATGGTTTATAGAAGGAAATATTACAGAGGAAACCTTGCTGGTGTCCTAGCAGCAGCTGTGTTGGCATGGTCCTGGCCCCAGTGTGCAGGGCAGATGCATCCAATTTGCTCTAAGGGGTTTTACTGGGAAAGTCCCTTCCTCCTTGCCAGGGGAGATGTGCCCCAGAAATCGTAGAATCATAGGCTGATTTGAGTTGGAAGGCACCTTTAAGGATCACCTGGTGCAACCCTCCTGCAGGGAGCAGGGACATAAGCAACTGGAGCAGGTTGCTCAGAGCCCTGGCCAACCTCATGTGGAATGTTTCCAGGGGTGGGGCATTAACCACCTTTCTCTGCAACCTGGGCCAGGGTCACACAACCCTCATTGTAAAAAATGTCTTTCTTTTATCTAGCCTAAATCCTAAATCTCCCCTCTTTTAGTTTAAAACCATCACCCCTTGTTCTGCTGCAGCAGACCCTGCTAAAATGTCCGTCTCCATCTCTCTGATAAGCCCCCTTTAAGTACTGAAAGGCCACAATAAGGTGTCCCCAGAGCCTTCTCCAGGTTGAAAAACGCCAATACTTTCAACCTTTCTCCATAGCAAAGGTGCTCCAGCCCTCTGCTAATTTTTGAGGCCTCTTCTAGACCTGCTCCAAGGGGGTCCTATCAAACCCCAAGTCGGTCCCTGCTGTGGACTCAGAAATAGCAGCACAGATGTTTGCAGTGCAGGAGCAACAGCCATCAGATCCCATCTCCTCTCTGTGTAGGGGCTCCATCTCCCTAGGGAAAGGGAACCCCAGAGGCTTAAGGGGATGCAAGAGGTGACTCAAGATGAGGCAAGAGGCATCTCCTGGCAGCAAACCCTCTGCGGTCCGAGATGAGGGCTAGAGAAAGGGAAAGGAACGTGCTAGGCTGCCTTCCCTGCTCCCCCTCCCCTTTTTCTTTTAATTCCTATCTTGGTAACGGTGAGGCAGGCTCGCAAGAAGAGCCACGAGACACTGAATTTCATTACAGCTCCTACAGCAGGGAGAGAAATGACGTCAGCGGAGCGATGCGGCGCGGCGGGAGCCAGGCAGCCGCCAACCAGAGGGATGCCTTCTGCTGGGGCTGTTCGGTCATGTTTTCATCGCGAACGCCGCTTGATTTGGAGTTTTATGAGCTTGTTTTTACAGTGCTGATCCCCAGCTGGGCTGCCACTGTAAAAGCTGGCTCTGCCTCCATCATCAACCCTGCTTTAAAGGGATTTAAAAGCCAAGCACGAAGCCGAGAGCGAGGGCTGAGTCCTGCCAGTCCCAGCGCCGCTCACGTGGGTCCATCTTCAGCAATCTGGCCTTGTGCCTCTGCTGTTAATTTTGGGGTTTTTTTTATTTTTAATCTTTCCATTTTTACCTCTGCTCAAGCAATTCAAGTGGAGCTGTAGTTCATTTAAAATTCAAAATTCGCACTGAATTGAACTAGGGATATATTTCAGGTTCAAGACCAACTTCCTATGTTGCATCGACTGAAAAAAAGGGTTTGGGGATTTTATTTTGTGCATGTCTTCATAGCAAAATGGAAGTGGAGGGGTTAACAGCATTTTTCTGTGTTACTGCCACTTCAGTAACATTAAGTGTTTTACCAATGTTAGCACTGCTTTTAGATGGCTAAACATCATTCTCTCCTTTTGTCAGGAAATATTTAATTTGAACCAAAAGCATAAGGCAAGGGTGCCATGCATCCAGAGTCACCCCCTACGAGTCCTTAAACTTTGTATTCTAGTCTCTCCTGCAAGAGTCTAAAAAGCATAGATATGTAACCCAGTAAAATAATTAGACGTGGACCTGCTCAAGCGGGTCCAGAGGGGGCCACAAAAATGATCTGAGGGCTGGAGCACCTCCTCTGTGACAAGAGGCTGTGAGAGAGTTGGGGTTGTTCAACCTGAAAAAGAGAAGGCTCCAAGGAGACCTCACTGCAGCTTTTCAGTACTTAAAGGGTGGCTACAGAAATTCTGGGGACGGATTCAATATCAGGGAATGTAGGGATAGAATGAGGGGTTAATGGTTTCAGATTGAAAGGGGAGAGATTTGAATTAGATATGAGGTAGAAGTTCTTTCCTGTGAGGGTGGTGAGGCTCCGCAACAGGTTGCCCAGAGGAGTTGTGGATGCCCCATCCCTGGAAGTGTTCAAGGCCAGGTTGGACGGGGCTTTGAGTAACCTGGTCTTCATTCCTAGAGGCTTGGAGGTAGCACCTATAGCTCTTATAGCCTGCAGGAGATGGAAATTCAGGTGCATCCTTCACCCTGTCCAAGATGCTCCTGGGCATCCCTGCAGGCACATCCGCTCCACGTAGATGGTAAATTCACTTCCCCAAGACATCACGTTTTCTACTGTCCTTCTCCCTCTTGCTATAGGTTTTCCAACAGGAAAGCAGTCCTATGCCTGACATTTTGGTTTTCCACTTGTTTCCTGTGCTTTTTGTTCAGGTACCAACAATTCCTCATGGTGCAGAGTGGTGTAGGGCTGAGCACAGGCTAGTTATGACAGACACAACGGGCTGTGAGCGCCAGGCTGTAAGTAATGCAATATGCATGAAGTGCTCCATTTCTGTTTGCAAAAAAGAGAAAAAAAAAAAAAGAAGCAAGCTGCTTAATCACTAGAAGAAAAATTTTAAAAGGAGAATTATGGAGAAAGAGGTATAATCAATCTGCGTGTTTTCAGAAAGGTCTAGTTTGTCATTGTTGTCTTGAGATGGCAAAGTAAAAGCCTTAAAAAATGTAACAATGCCGCTAATGCAGGGAAGTGACAAACGGATAGCTGGGTGAGCTGAGCTGGAGATGGGGAGCCAGGAACTGCTCTGAGCTGCTCTGACAAGCTTCCACTAGGAGAGTGGCGAAACCACAAGAAATTAGTAAATTTGTTTCTCCGCCAGTAGAATGGAGAAAGGAGCTGCCTTAGAGAAGTGCATGAGGGGTTAATTCAGTTGGGTTTTCTAAGAGAGTAGAAGGCAAACCATGCTAAAACTGATTAACACTCCCCTAGCTGTGTGTTGTTGAGAACAATATTGCTCTTGTACCTGCCTATGGTCATCTGCAGAAGGACCCTTGTGGCTTCTATGCACTTTGAAACGCTCGTTTGGTTTTGCGATTGAGGCTCCGATATTGATAGCAGTGCTCACAGCTATTGGATACAGCCTCCCTCATCCTTCCACAGGCACGAGGCACAACACGGTCAAACACATGAAACTTCTAAAGGAAGCTGGGCTCACAGTTCCGGGTGCTCAGACTTTCAAGGACTTGTGTGCTGACCTCTGAAATTCAGGCACTTAAACCACCACAAGCCAGGTGCCCAGGAACCAAGATTTGTCTTGCATGCTGGCACGTACTCCTGCAACCTTCCCTCTGGATTTCATAGCAGCAGTTCCACACCCTGAGCTGTCACAAGAGGAAAAATTACATCCTCCTGATAGTATGGTGTCTTCTCCAGGTCATAGTGGGTTGCCTGTTTGCAGTGTCGGATGGGTATTGTTCTAGCAGTACAATTGCTGTTGGCAGCAGTAGGGGAGTTGCAGCCTTGTGGTTGCAGCTCTGGGCTCTTGCCTATTTTTGGGTAGTGGATTATACCTCCAGTAATGACTGCTTTGATGAGATAGACATCTTCTGTAATGAATCTCACTGTCAGAGTGGACAAGGGCTTCCTGTTTATCGCCAAAATGTTTAGACCTAGGTTACCAGACAGTCCCTTCTAGAATTATGCTCATTTAAAAACTGCTTTTTTCTTTAACAACCTGCAGGAGGAAATCTCTGTAATTACCGTGTTCTTTTTCCTCTGTGGATCCATACTTTTACACCACAGAATGAAAGTCATTGTGGTTTGCTCCAGGCCAGCCGTGAGAGCTTTTCTTATTTGACATAATTCACAGAATGGGTTATTTATTAACGTGTGAGGCTCTCTAAACAAAATGGATTTTTTACTGTTGCGAGGCTCTGGCTGATGCATCATTATGACAACTTATTTAATTTCTAGGTAGCATTTTGAATTTTGCTGGCAAAACCACAAATCTTTCAGTAAAGTACCAATCCAACACTTCAGCTTTGCATCCAAACCAGAAAAACAAAAATAAAATTACCTGTGTATCAAATAGAGGATCCTAAAATTTGCTAATTTTAAGCCTCTAATTTTATCTTTGTGACCACTGTTTTTTATAGAGCTTCCTTTATTTCCCACTAAGAAGCTGTTTTTTCCTCCTCGTCTCCCTGCTGACTCTTACCAGCAGTCTTTCTGGCTTTCTGTAATAATTTAGTAGGAGTCTGAACTGTTGTGGGTTGGTTGGGGTTTTTTTTACACTATAAACACATCAGGCTTATAAACACGGTTCAGCTCTTACCGGTTTTCAAATGCATTTCTCTTTTGTATATGCACACAGTCTCATTAATTAGTTATCGTGTTCCATCAGTGATTACACAAGTGTAATTGATTATGCCTCGCTTCCCCCTTCCCATAATTTTGGCTATCAGCTCATTAATGCAGGAGAGGTTCTCAAAGAGCTGCTTTGCTCAGAAGAAACTGGAAAGACACATTCTTCAACCCCGAGCCTACTGAAGGCTCCAGAAAGAGCAATAGTAGTATATGCAAATCAACAAGGTCTTTTTGCATATTAAAAAGGAAGCCTAGAGCTGCAGGGTAATTTGGCTGGTGGTACCTTGTGTCACTAAATTCCTCAACAGAAGAGCGAGGTAGATTCAACGTGCTTCCAAGGAAGCGAATAACAGCTCCTGCTGCTTTCATTACATGTTTGGCTGCTTATTCTTGTTATTCACTAGGACAAAAAATCCTTGCCTGACATGAGTAATCCTCCTGCGCTTCAACACGACCGATTACATGAGTAATGTGAGCACAAGTTGATCAAAGAAGATGATTTAGGAGAGAGGATCTGTGTTTAGTCATTTATCATCATCAGTCAGGCAAATGCACTGCAACACCTCAGCGGTGTGTAGCGTGATACCTGGGGCGGTAGAGCCAGGGCTTTCTGACATTTCCCAGTCAGTTATGAATGCACATCTAAGACTAAACCAGCACCTAGGATGCTACTAGGGAAGCAGAATTAAATGATTGTTCTTAAAAATGCTAATAGCATAAAAATTAGGGTATTATAATATTCCTGAGCGATTCACACACTCTGCCCGGAGATGTCCTTGTGTAGCTAGGGGATCAGCACGAGCCAACATGGCCACTTTTAGCTAAAAGTTCCCTTGCCATTGCGGCCCTGGTAGCTAATTGCATACTTGCTTTTAGCCTCCCTTACCAGTGAGACCCCCAAACCCAACATCTTTCACCAAGGCAACACATTTTGTCTCCCTGTTATAGCAGATAGCGTCATCCCCTGGTGAGCTGCCCCGCCTGGCTAGCGTAACTCAACTGGTGTGCCCACAGCAGCTAGGAGCAGAGAGCAGAGCTGCTGAAATGTTACTGCTGTGGTCCTTGTTTGCGTCGGAGCTCTCAGCCAAAGGAACTTGACATATTCCTTCTTTCTGTCTTAATTTAGCTTGTGCAGAGCTGATGACCCTAGTTATTAATTGCACATCTCCCGGTCCCTGTTGCTTCCCCAGCTGGTTAATGACTGGAACACACCTGCTGTTGCCCAGACAAGACACTGGCTTATCCGGATGCTTCCCGAGCCTCTTACTGCAGGGCTGGAGCGGCATGAGACCTGTCACCAGTGCTTTGTGCCTGTTCCCAGCTGAGGATGAAGGACAGGCAGGAGAAGCATCATTTCCTTCCCTACCAAACTAAGGAGTCCAAATCCCACCTGGCACTGTTGGCACAGAGCAGTTGCTCATTAAGTACAACTCAACAGATCCATCATTCTGACCTGGTTCAAGCATATGTTTAAAGCTACGTTTGAATTGTGCTGCTATGGGTGGAATGTGCCCAGATATGCAAATGGTGTCTGAGCACAAGGGAGTGTATCCATCCTCAGGTTTAAAAAGCTTTGTTGAGTAAGACTCGGACATCGCTCAGGGAGCTGAGGAGGTGCAGCAGAAGTGAATCAAATCACCAGCTTAGGTCGTGGTCACCAACTAGCAAGAGTCAGTAGCTGCTGAGATGGGCTGCCCTCAAACCCACACATTTGGCTTTATAGACGTTTACCTAAAGTTTCAACACAGACACCCCCCCACACACTTGTGCGTGGCAGCAGTAACCCCTTTCCCTACAGGCAGCAATCCTCTTGATCCCATAACTGTCCTCTCAGAATTAGGACTTGGAGCTTGAAAAACCTGCACTGCAAAAGCTCTTCTTCCGTTCACTTGCCAGGTAGATTCAATTTATGGTATCATGTATTTCAGTGAATTATTGATACAGTCGCCGTGCAGAGGAACGGAAACAATAGTCATGTGCTGCATGGCTCCACCTCACTGGTTTTGTTTTGTAAGTGCCTGGGCTTCACTCTGACGGTTTTATTGCACGGAAAAAATAGTTTTCTCCTAGGGATGTTCCATCCTGGCGACAGAAAGGGATGGGCTGTGGTGGCAGCGTCAATACTAGCTGGAGCACTCGGCCCAGTGCCGATGACTGCACAGTCTAGAGGCAGGGCTGCTACTCCATGAGCCAAGGAGATGTATACAAGAGAAAAACTGCTCAGTACTAGAAGGCAGTTTCCAGTTGGCAACCACAGCTTAGCTACCTCTCATCGCTTGTAAATGCAAAATGTTTCAGAGTGTCTGTGGCTTGTGGTTCTAAGTTAAGATCTGCTCCTATTTACACTATGGGTGGCTTAATGAGTTCAGCAGATCCACCCTGGACCAAGGTGAGACTCTGGCCAAGTAGCTTAAAAACGCCTGGTATATTTCTTGGCTCCGAATCCTTTTGCATCCCTAGATCTACTGTCTCTTGCAAAAATGACAGATTCAAGCCCAACCATGGCTTTATACTTTGTAGAGAGCACCAATCTGGGAGTGACCTTGGTTTAAATTTTTCTTTTAATCAGTGTGAAAGACACAAATGCTACCCACCTGCTAATGGGGTTGCTTTTGTGTGTAGCATAGGGATCCCACTACCACACACAGATGAAGAAGTATTTGGTTATTTTACATTCTCACAGTGGTTTAATAATCCAAACAACAACAATGTGTTGATTAAGCATATACATTATGATGATGTTAATAGCTCAGGTGCTCTGAAAGCAAAGTTTTGGCTATTTAGAGGCTAATAAACCTGAGGGACTCAGTATGTTCTGTTACAGATTACTCTGTTATTCTCTTTATATATTTATTTTTTTCATGAAGAGCTTAGGATTGTATCTATGTTTATGCAAGTTCATGCCACGCTATTTGCTTGAACGTTGCAGGAAAACCACCAATTCAGCTGTTGAGAGATTATCCTGCTCTCACTGAATTTTCTAGAAAAACTCCTGTTGCCTTCAAGGGAAGATGGATGAAATCTTACTCTATGTGTGTGATTCAGAACTGAGAAAACAGACTGTCCTGAGCTCAAGAAGGAAGTAAGCCTATAAATATATCCTTTAAAATATTTTGGGCTGGAATACTTTCTGATACGAGCCCATCTTAGACTTCGAAGTTCTATATAGAATGAATTTTTGTCATTTTCATTGGATCCTAAAAAATAGAGAAGGGTAAGATATACCTTGGCTTGGGAGTCATGCCTGACTCTCACCCTAAGAGGAATGATTTTTGTTTTAAATTGCTTCACTTTACAGCAATATGCACAAAGAAAAATACTTTTTAGGGAGACTTAATTGATGAAACAAACTGGAAAATTGGGGGATTCAAAATATAAGTTGGTCAGACATTTGTTCTGCTTTTGGTATGTGGTCAAAAATCCCACCTGCTGGAAATGTTGTACGTGTCTAGAGGGGAGGCTGGGGCACTTGGGAGCGAAGTTGTACATCTCTGTGCCTAACTGAGGGAATAAAGGATCAAAGGTACCATGAAGTCCACTGAGCTCATTTTGTCTGAATTGCAGACGATTTTGTCTGAACCCAGGCAATTACTCCTGCAGGGAACCCAATGGTTTGTTTTGGCTAAGTTGTGTCTTTTGGGAGGACATCAAGTCTTGACATAAACAGATGGAGGATCCAGCAGGTTTTCTGAGAGCTCCTTCATCAGGTCATCAGCCCTCCCCAGTTCACAAAATGTGATCCTTCACTTAAATCAGAACGTTTTGGCTTCAGCATCTCGGCACTACCTCATGTTGTGCCTTTCTTTGCAAGATGGAGGAATAAGTCAGTGCCCAGTAATTTCTTTCTGTAGAGGCTCTTAGACTTAAGAATCAAGTCACCTCCCACCCTTCTTTTTAATGAAGTGAGTTGCTCAGCTGCTGTAGCTCCTCCATTGTAAGGGCCTTTCTCTGGTCCTTGACAGGCATTTGCTTTTCTTGCTTTCTTTTATTTTTCTTTCTTTCTTTCTTTCTTTTTTTTTTTTACTTTCAATTTTATTGCCATTTTTGTTGATGTCCGCTGTATTCTAGGAGTCTCAGTTTCCAAGGGCAGAGGTAGAATTTCCTTCCTGCATCTCCCCTTACTAAGCAGCAATTGAATGAGGCATTTTTTTCCCTTGGTCTTGTTCAACGGTTTATCCTATTGCAGGTATTGCCTCCCTCCTGTCTTGTCAGATATGTACTGTGCATTTGACTTTACTTTGAGAGGACCCAAGATCCTTTGTCAGCATCATTTGCTACTCATCAGCCTCTGTTTTGTTGGCAAAGTTCATCACCTTTGACATACAAAAATGGGAAACTGCACTTGAGCCTTGGATCTCTGCAAGAACCCCTTCCGTGTCTGTTCTCATGCAACAAGGATTCCTCACGGAGCAGCACGGTTTAAGAACAGACGATCAGTCAGTTTAGTCTAGGTAAGTTTTCACTCTAGTGTTGTTTTTGGCTTGTTTGAGGTTTTTTGTTTGTTTACAACATGTTGTTCAACTACAGTAAGTCATATGCCTGAGCAACATGTACCAATAAGACAAACACATGTAAATATCTTTAGCAATCAGACTTTCAGTCTCCTGACAGTTTTTGGGCAATTAAACAAATGCCTTGGCGTGCTAAAACATACTTGCCTACTACTTAGGGACACTGGGAGGATTAATTAGTTAATATACTAGATTAAACCAGACATGGCCCTTTTGAGCTGAAAGGCTGAAGTCGACCAGAGTAATGTTGCTTCCTACTCCCCCTCCTCCCCAGAGCCTGCGCTGCTTTAGGAAGCCCCGTGTTAGAGCTCTCGGCGCAGCCTGCGAGAGGAAGGCGTAAGTCAATCTGTACGAACTAGCATTTAATAGGCCACAGAACGCGAGCTGGGAAGCAATTCTGAGAAAAGAGATTAGGGTTTTCAGCACAGCGAAGCTGAAGCCCACCTCCCCGGGGCTGAGGCGGGCAGGCGCTGGCTCCCAGGCACTTCGAAATTACCCGTGTGGAATCAATAAACAGCCCCGAGCCGGGGGGTGACGTAGAAAGGCAGCCAACTCCATTACGGGAGGCTCAGTCACAGGGAGTTTCGCAGGCGCCGGCGGGAGGACGGAGCCCTCAAACCGGCCCCGGGGCCCTGACGAGGCCTCGTCGGGGCCGCCCTGTCGGGGCTTCAGCACCGCGGACAGCGACGGGGCCCCCCCCGACCCCGGGGCCCCCCCCCCCCCGGCCCC
>WEIS01072903.1:0-10675 GCA_013389965.1 Todus mexicanus | reverse complement strand
TCGAGTTTATTGCCAGCTTTATTAGGAGATTTTGTTTCTCCTTAAAGTCACCCAGCCTTTGGTTGGGGTTTTTTTTTTGCAATTTTGCTTTTCATTTGTCCTTGAATTGAACGAGACTTCCAGACCTGGGAAGCTTAGGATCATAAAAATCACAGAATCATAGAATTAGAGACTTACAGAATCACAGAATCATAGAATTGCTTTGGTTGAAAAAAAAATAATAAAATCCCAGCTTGTGTAGTACTAATATTACTATGTACAACCTGCAGAATGCATGTTTGAGTAGCTCATTGTCACGTGCAAAGCAATTTTCCTCTGCAAACACAAATCCACTGGACACTTCTGGAAATATTTCTCTAAAAATACAAATGTGGCATAACATTTTTTGGAGAGGGGAGAGGGGGTACAGCAAAGGTAGTATTTCCCACTCCAGTACTGAAGATGCAATTGGGAACTTCACTTAATCTGTCCAAAATTGGAAAGAGTTTTTCATAACACTTGAGAGGACATGAAGATGAACTGAACTTTTATCCTCAGTCGAGAAATAATTCATAAGATTATCTCGTGTTTTAAAAACTATAATTGAAAAGGTCTTTGTTCCATAGGCGCAAGTCTTGAGTGTTAGGAATTCTGCATATTGAGAACATGTTGAATTTACATAATTTGATCAGTAATTATAGTTTCGGGGCCAAAAATATCTCACCCAACTTCCGTGCATGATGCCTTTTTTTTTTTTTTTTTTTCTGATGGACTAGATGTATTTCTAACGAGTTTCTGAACTAAAACAAGATTCACAAAGAAATGCTGTTACCCAAGCTGGCACAAACTCACAGAAGTTCTGCCTAAATTCAGAACAGCAGCTCGCGGAGGTTCCTTGGCTCCGGTTTCTGAGCACATATGCCACGGTGATACTGCTGAGAGGCTCCATGCCCAGCTCACGCCTTGATCCCCCTGCAGCTCCTGGGTTAGGCGAGCACAGACTGGGCAGGGGGATCCTGTCTGGGGGGGGGGCAATAGCAGCCCTGTGATGAGATGTAAAAACCTCTCAATTCTGGTAAATCTCAGCTCTGCAGAGAAGAGACAACAAAATTGCACCAGAATGTTAAATTTAGTGTCTCCACTGGAGCAGAGGTTTGGGCTGGAATAGGAGACAAAGCATGGGAAGATTTACTGGGCAGCTGAGGCTTAATTGCTGCCACGGGGGCATATTCAGGGGAAATGGTGGCAACAAGGGTATAGGTGGGCTACAGTGATCCCAAGCAGGTCACAGCAGCGCTATTGTGCCGATTCGCTCCTTGACTTGTCGTGTGGAGTAGTAGAGTAATTTCTACTGTATCAATTGATTGCAAAAGCCATTTTCGTCTCTTTTGTTACCTTTTGGGTCAATCCGATCACAAAAGGAAAATATACCCAAGCCAGAAGACAATTTGGATAGGCCCTGCTGTCTGTGATTTATTTTTTTTAATTAAAAGCTTTTTAAGCTTTAATTAAAAAGGTGCATGAGCACTCGGTATTCAAGAAAAATGCCTTTGTGTTTAGGTCAATTGAATAACGTAAAATATAATGAGATACATGTTTCTAGTCTGGAGCTTCACATAAAGAAAAAAGCAATATGCATAATTAAAAAGTAAATTCAAACCGATAGAAGAGAGCTGTTGTCAGACAGAATAAAAGGTGTGCTTTAAATTAATACCAGTGGAGAGGATTTTTTTATTTTTTTTTAAAATTTTATTTCCTCACTGTAACACCCCTTAAAAACCCTGTGGTACAAATTGAGTTGACTTCATGGATGGGTACCAAAGTCAGCAGGTGAAACTGAGTAATGGGTGATTATTTCTAATCCTAATGGTGCTTAACACAGAGCGGATAAAAGCCGGGAAGTGACGAGCTGAAGTGCAGAAGCTGGGAAGCTTTCTGTATTGGAAATCACTTCAAGTAGCTCACGCTCCTCTTTGCTACCACCATTTGTGGGGTGTCCTCTCTTGAATTTCCTCCTGGTTCCTGGGGAGCTGATTTACCTGATGCCCCCAGTTTTNAAACATTTCTAAATATATGGCTTCTGTTGAAGGAGTTGACTATCGCTTCTTCATATTTCCCATTCCTGAAGGTTAAAATATGGTTTACCTACCTCATAGGAGTCCTGCAGAATTTAATTAGCATGCAGATGTAAAATCCACTGAAATATTTATTATGACCTAAATATTATTTTACTAATATAAATTTCATATTTTACTAGAAGCAGAAGCTGTCTGTGCATTAAATTAGACTACAGATAATATGAAGAAGGATAAGATATGAAATACTATGTAGCAGATATGTAATTTTTGTAATTTTATGCTTTCTCAGCCTGGTCAAGAAGATGACCCCCTAAAAAAAAAAAAAAGAGAGAGAAAAAAAAGACAATCTGAAAGGGAGGTAAGAGATTTTCTCTTAAATGACACCTTAAATAATCCTCAGAAAAACAGCTTTTGTGCACAGCTGCAAGTAGATGAAAGCAGATGACAATCTTGCAAGGCAGACGGAAATGCTTTTTAGGATGGTAGAAAGTCTTCCTGCTATTATAATGGGAGGTGGGAGTTAGACATCCTGTGTTTTCAAAAGTTTTGCTGAAGAAGGAACACTGACCAACTGCTAGAATTTTCTTCTGAAGTTAGCGACACTAATGACATTCCCCTGTTTACTGTCTGTCATTTCTAGACCCTACCAGTTGAGCTTTTTGCAGGAGGGAAGAGTGTAGTATGTGAAAATAAAACTTTGTTTCCTCAGTAGCTAACCTTGTGTCTACACCTCAACTCCATTGTCAGTGAACATTTTAAACTATTTTTTTCTGTGGGTTTTGTTAATGCGCTGATTCATTGTTCAAAGGATAAAAATTACACAATGAAGTCATTCAGAAATCTCCACAAAAGATGCCAGGGACTCCTCCTCACCACTAACAACACCAAGCCTCTTAATTAGCTTTAATTTTCACATGGCACTCCCTGCTCCCAGAACTTCTTGACAGCTCAGAAGCACAGACAGTTCTTGCAGCATTCTCCAAAAGTCCATTGGCACTGTCCATCAATGCAGGAGCTACTCTGAGAAAGCAAGAAGCATCTTTGCCTTGCAGCCTTTTTCTGCAGGCTTTGCTGTGAACAGCCATAGTATCCCAGGAAGAGGAAGAAGATCACATAGATCCCAATCACTATCTGCTTTACACCTCTTTGAAAACAATGTGAATTCAGGAATTTGAGAGTTGGGAATGGACTGGACACCCATGCAAGTCACAGAATGCAAACATAATATTCCGCTTAGGAGATGTTCAAATAGGTAAACCAGCATAATTTACTGCCTTAGTTTAGTTTTTCATGTGTAGTTCCAAGCAGAGCTGCACTGACTGATCCTTGACAGAAACAAAACTTCTGTCCAGCGCCCTCAGGGTTGCTTAGTTGCTACTTGTGTATTTTCTACAGAGTAATGTTCTTTTCTTTTAAATAACACTTTATAACTCATATTTCAATAGTGATAACCTTGAAAAAACAGACAAAAAAGAAGAACCAGCGCTATGTTTCCTCGCTGGTTCTCCAGTAACAATGTGAATTGTAATCTGAGGATAAATATAAATACTGTAAATAGTCTTGTGAGGACTCTGTGGCTTTGTTTATATTGTTTGGATGAATGTGGGCCAAATGCACACCTCATGACCCACTGTGCTCATATTGCTGGCAAAGGCCCTTGCAGTTCAGCCACCTGTAAATCCTATATGATTTTGCTGGGTCTCTCTGGGATCCTCTGGACTGTGTGCAGTTTTGACATGGTACAGAGAGGTGCAGTCAGACAGCAGTTGTGGGCTTGTCCACGCTCTAAGTGATTTTAGCCTGTGAAGCCTGGAGCTCACTGAGATCCTGTGCCAGAACTTTGATATGAGATGAGCTTTTGCTGGATGGAGGGTTTGGCCTGTACTTAAATGAGATATAAAAAGACTCTCAATCTAAGACACAAAACCAGTAGGGATTCAAACAAGAAACCTGGATTCCAGCTGGCTGTATATTTCCTTCAGTAAGTGATCCAGGATGTGGCTTCATGGGCATGTGTTGTGGTTTGACACCAGCCAGCAACTGAGCACCATACAGCTGCTCGGTCATTCCTCCCCCTCCCAGTGGAATGGAGATGAGAATTGGGAAAAAAAAGTAAGTAAAACTCATGGGTTGAGATAAGAGTTTAATAACTAAAATGAAATAAAATAATAACAATGATAATAAAATATTACAATTATAATAAAAAGGAATATAACAAAAAAAGGGATAAATAAAACCCATGAAAAGACAAGTGATACACAATGCAATTGCTCACCACTCACTGACCAATGCCCTAGCAGCAATCTGCATCCCCAGCCAACTTCCCCCAGTTTATATACTGAGCATGACGTTCTATGGTATTGAATACCCCTTCGGCTAGTTCAGGTCAACTGTCCTGGCCATGCTCTTTCCCAGCTTCTTGTGCAAGAAACATGGGAAACCTGTAGCAAAACATGGGGAACTGCAAAGCAACAACTAAAAACTTCAGCATATTTTCTGCATTGTTCTCATACTGAATTCAAAACGTGGCACTATTCTAAGAAGGAAAATTATCTCCATCCCAGCTGAATCAAGGACGTCGGCTTAAGCCACTTTAAAATTATGCTACTATCAACTTAAGTAGGGCAGTTTTTCCTTAAGCAGTATTCAGCTTTTCAAAAAATGCTAGTAATGGTAAAGTGACTTAGAGTGCTGCCTGGAAAATTATTAACAATAATAAAGATAAATAACGGTAAGTTTTCAGCTAAACTGGTGAGTTGTTCCAGCTTGCTTTGCTGCTGCACAATCATCAGAACTAGCAAGAAAGAAGGATGAAAATGATACGGTGATTGCCCTGGGGCTGTGCATACATTAGTAAACAAAGACCCGCTGTCTTGCCTGGAGGTCAGCTGGCCTGCAGCTCTCCAGACTCATGCTACTAAGCAGTCACAGAACCATAGAATGGTTTGGGTTGGAAGGGACCTTAAAGATCATCTCATTCCAACCCCCCTGACATGGGCAGGGACACCTCCCGCTAGACCAGGTTGCTCAAGGCCCTGTCCAACCTGACCTTGAACACTTCCAGGGATGGGAGATCCACAACTTCCCTGGGCAACCTGTTCCAGTATCTCGCCACCCTCACTGAAAAGAATTTCTTCCTACTATCTAGTCTACATCTACCCTCCTTCAGCTTAAAGCCACTACCCTTTGTTCTATTACTACAGGCCCTTGTAAAAACTCCCTCTCCAGCTTTCTTGTAGGCTCCCTTCAGGTATTGGAAGGCCACTACAAGGTCTCCCTGGAGCCTCCTCTTCTCCAGGCTGAATAGCCCCAGCTCTCGCAGCCTGTCCCCATAGGGACCCTATGAAGAAGAAGGCTCCGAGGAGAACTTGTAGCCTCCAAACCTTTGCTTTCAAACTAATGTGACTACCAGGAACAGTCTCTCTCCTGTGTTAAGTGCTCAACTGTACCCAGGAGCTGTTTGGGGAAATACTGGCTGGTGGGGATGAAAGCAATGCCCAAGACAGTCTGAGCCACTTAACAGTACACAGGATCAGGATGCAATGCCAAAGAGATTATCCTGACACTATGTAGTTTGATAGCATAGATGCACTATAAGGTCACAAGAGTTTTAATGATGGAGGTCCACAGAAGCATCAAAGACCATAACTTGGAACTTCTCATGCTTGCCACAAAATGCACCATTTCTGACAATTAATTTGCCATAGTCATGCACCCAGACTTTATTTTTCTATTTCTTTGCCTTTTTGGGTCAGCTCATAACTCCATTTTCCTTTACATCTTTCTTTATAAATTCAATTAATTAAATTACAATGCAAATTCAGCTAAAACCAAGCATCAGAACTAGATTGAAGCTTGCCACTGGCTACAAGTGAATAGGTGTCAGCGATATCCCAGCCCAGCTGGGCTGCCTGACTGACACAGCAGCAGATAAGGCCCAGGAGACCACCATACCAGCAAATGAAGCTAACTACAAATTTTCCTGGCAGATATTTTTGGGAGAGGTAGACTGAATTGCCTGAACCACATTGCAGAGTGAATGGAGTCCAGCTGTCTGCATGACATGGTGAAAAAATTCAGCCTGGGTTTTGTGACTGATGAAGTTGTGGGAGACAAGACTCTCTGAGTGTGTGAGGCGTGTGCTCCTGCCTATGGGGGGTGACCTGCATCTCTGTGGTCTCTCTGCATCACATCCAACATGCTCACAGGCATCTGGGGCCGTGCGTGGCACAGCACAGGTGTTGCAATGCCTACTATTTATTCTGTCCTTTTCTAGCCACCTTCAGAAACAGGTAAATAAAGCATCATCAGCCGCTTCAGTCCACACTCTCAACACTGCATGACCTATAAGCCAAAATAATACCTGCTTTTGCCACTGCAGCCACTCAGGGAAATTCAGAGCTTTCACCTTATGATTACCTGTGTGAGTAGGGCAAGACCCCACAGACCATTCATGGTCGCAGAAGTAGAAAGTAAGAGACAAAAATGCCCTTAATGGAAGAAAAGAAGAGGTGCTCCAAACATACCTACAATGCATAGCACCTCTAAAATCAGAGACTGCAGATGTAGCAAGGATTCCAATGTCGCAGAGCTAATATAAGGCTAGACAGGAAAGAAGAACCTAAAAGGCAGCATAACCAGAACTGATCATCTTGGTTTGCTTTTCTTTCTATTTGTTATAAGCCACTACTCAAAAAAAACCCCAACTCCAACAGAGCATGTATTTAAAACAGAAATATTTTTAAAGGCTTTATAAAATACGTATTTGCCTTTCACCTATTTTTCACATTTTAACTAATGACTGACAGTTTTGAATAGTTAACTCCAAATGACTCCAATTATTTAGCTTACAGAGTGAAAAGAGTATATTTTTCCTGTCTAGCTACTAGCTAATGCTTAACTATCTGCACACTTTTCAAAAGACCAGTTTCCCTGCCAGAAGTACCAGAGACCTTGTCGACGTAGACATTCAGTCATTTAAACATGTGTGCAACCGTCCCGGCTTGAGTTAGAACAGAAATTCTGTTCAGTGACTTTTCAGGTTAGTCTCTTCTAACTAACTGCACTTTCTGAAGTTAACAGCATGTTTTCACAGCGCTGGCTTCTAGCAGTGATAATGCTCAATGTTTAGAGTTACTACCAAGGATTGGTGGGCAGACCAAGTTCACTGCTAGATATTGTGCACCATATTGGGGGTTCAGAAATTAAAAGGCTGCACATGCGGGAAGGAGCAGACAGGACAGGCGACCCTAAACTGATCAGTGGGGTATTCCATCCCATATATGTCATATTCAGTATAAAGCTGAGGGATCATGAGCGTCAAGCCTCTCCTTTAATGGATGGCATCTGAGGAGGATTCCCTTTATTCTGCTTTTGATCTCAGTCCATGTGTTCCTGAATCCAGTTCCAGAATCCAGCTACTGAATCTGGTTCCCATCTGCCACTGAGTCCACTCTGGTACTTCTCCAGTGCCTGCTCCACGGAATTAGTGGTGATGGTGACATAATTGCCATCAAGGGGTTGCCATCAGAAGGGTTAATAGAGAGCATCTGTCATTTGTCTAGTGATTGGCCCAGCCTCTAAACCTTGATAGCAACTCCACTTAAAAAAAATACCTTTAAACACAGCACTGTAAGATGGCCAATACCACATGGAAAAAAAAAAATAATCAAAGTAACATTTATGAATGCTTCACCATTTTTTGCAGTCACTTTCTTGTAGGAAAAATGGTATAGACTGCTCAGGAGAGGAGCTGGGTCTGCCCTAGGCAGCAAGCCTGCAGCATAGGAGAGCATAAAATCATTACAGCCTGGAGTGCGTGCTCCTGGCAGTCTTGTTTGACAGATGCATCTGGTCTGGTTGTATAAAATAATAAGTTTACTCCTGTCTGAAAACTTCTTCGGACCCAGTGACACCTTTGGGTAACAACTGCAAAGGTCAACCTTCAGCTCTGGTGAAGTGAATGTTGGAAAACAATTTGGCAACACACTGTACTAATGTTGTAACAGAACACAACTCCCCTTGATTAAAGGGCAGTGGGATCACGGCCTCCCTTTTCTACTGATAGCTTTGACATTTCTGTAGTAATAGGGACTTGTTTTGGCAGCTTTAAGAAAATACTAACTCTGAAATCTTTCTATTCTCATCTAGAAAAAAGCTTCAGCAATTCATTTCAGCCAATATGAGCGTCCATGAATACATGGACATGGAAGAAGTGCACTGGGATATCACTGGTTAACACAGGAATTCCAGACAGCAGTAATCTGAGACAACCGTTTGGTCACAGCTTTACACCATCCTTGATTGAATGCATTTCTTTTATTTATTTATTTATTTATTTATTTTCCCTTCTTTCACCCTTGAAAGGGGTATTTAAGAAGTATTCTGGTTTTTGTGACACACAAAACCATCTGCATGGTCTAAATACTGGGAAGTGTCAGCTTTATGAAATCCTTTTTAGTTAACGTTCTTAAAATCTTAAGTGCAATACTTCAAAGATATGATGGGTAGAGAGAGCGTTATAAAGGAGTGGTTGAGCTTGCTGCTCTGTACGGGAGGATTACGCCCTTACTGACCTGGGGAATAACTCCACAGAGTGGCCCCAGGTCTTGGACCAGATGTCACAGGCTGGTGTTAACACTGCAAATGGACCGTGCGGCATTAACTGTCCCATCATTTCCTTTATTGTCTGGGCATTACAGGTCTCTGTTGCACATCACCATGCCTCACTGGGAGGGCACAGAGCTAGCTGAGAGATCCTTGTGGGACTGTAATGGGCTGTAGATATCAAACTGGTGCAGCATGTGTCCATGCTGATTTAGGAGGCAGACTACCCTGATGCCCTAGTATCTATACTAGGTTTTCCTGCTGTGGAAACAGCCTAGTTAATTCTGGAGCAGTGGCTGGTCATAAATCATTGTGAAGGCAGCATGGGTGATACTGATTTGGATGCTAGTTTCAAAACCCTGCTAGCTCTGGCTAACTCCACAGTATGCATTAGTTGGTAGAGTATTGGATGTAGTTCCTGTAGTTTATCTTTGGGGTTTATGTCAAGCAAACAGAGACAATCTGGTTTCTTAAAGATGAACTGCTGGGAAAGGTGCATTGAGTTCAAATCTATCCTTCCTTGCAAACCAAGGGGAGAGTGCAAAACAGCAGCATGCCTCTCAAGGACATTGGTCCTGTTTGTGGGAATCTGTCCTGTCCCCAGAAGAGTTCCTGGAAAAACTGGGAGCTTAATGCCTATTTATCCATTAGCTTGTCCTCAAAGCTCTTCTCCATGTAAGCATAACTTAAATCCACAAAGAGCCTTGTTAAACTCTGCTTTTTTCTTTTTCTTTTTTTAAGAGACCAACTCTGGTGATTTTCTTTCATTCTGTAGAGTGCACAGCTGACATTATTACCCACATGCTTAGCTGTGCCACTGCTGTAATGGATGACGCTAGTACTTAACTGCACCAGGAAGACAGGAGTGGGATGAAGCCATTTTTAGAACAACATGCTATTTTCTTTTTTAGTGATGACTCATTCACTGTACCTTGTGGTATGTTTACCTTGATTGCTTGCTGCTTCACAGGCTGTTGAATGGCTGAGGGAGGAATATTAATCAGTGACACGTAGCGCTGTGCTTCCAGAACTTCAGCAGTGGCGAATGCTATGTTCTTGCCTGTCTTTTTGG
Source organism: Todus mexicanus (assembly GCA_013389965.1). Taxonomy (NCBI): domain Eukaryota; kingdom Metazoa; phylum Chordata; class Aves; order Coraciiformes; family Todidae; genus Todus; species Todus mexicanus. The sequence goes on along the minus strand of WEIS01072903.1, from coordinate 940 downwards.
CTTTATTGTAGGAATTTTCTTTCACTAGCATTCGCAGGTATTTCACTTCTGGAAACTGTAAGTCACACTTTTGTATTCATCATTTAGCACAGTTATCTACTTTATAACCTTTTTTTTTTTTTCTGTTGAAAATCTTTGCTCCTCACCAGTACTCCTACCAGCGTGAAATTAATCAAAGTCATTGCGCTGTATATGTGTTGAACTTCATTAGCCAAAACAGCTGATGAAGACAGAAGAGATCTCACAACTCATTTATCTTTTTCTTAGTATATTTTATATTAGAATTAAAATGACATGGAAAACAGTGTCAGCCGCTATAGCTAAAACTATACAGAAATGTGCTTTCCTGCATGTGTGATCTGCTTGGGCTATTTGGCCTGCTGAGTGATATGACGAAAGTGTTTGGTGCCCTGAAATGCATCTGTAGGTCAACTTGCCTGCATTAAAAATAGAAATTAAAGGGCCATACACAAAAACTATTGCTAATCATTCACAAGAATCCAATAAATGCTATTAGTGTACAGTTACAAATGGCTGTTCTCTGCTCTTGTGGTGCTGGTTGACTGTCTGGTTCATGGTACAGTGAAGCTGATTCAATGCGCTGGAGCCCAAAGGGACTTTCCATTCTTCCTGACTCCCTTCTTTCTGTGTGTTTCCAACATCTCTACAGTAGCAGGAGTGACAAAAATCGAATCTGAGCATTAGACAGGAAAAATAATCACAATTTTATGCAGCTTTGTTTCTACTAACTTATGTCTTTGAAATTGTCCACTTTAAGGCTAAATTATCACCCATGCTGGAATAAGGCACTTTGACTGAATGACCTCTAACTTACAAGAGCACACTCCCCATCTGAGGAGATCCCCCATCTGCAAGGACTGGAGAAGCAGGGAATGTGAAACCCTAAGAGAGGAGTCAGAGACAAAGCTTGGAGATGGTT
>WEIS01072901.1:0-19821 GCA_013389965.1 Todus mexicanus | reverse complement strand
AGGGAGGGAGGGAGCGCTTCCCCCGTGCAGTTCTCTAGAAGCAGAGCTCATGATTGTACTCAGCGGGAAACACGCTACTCGTCGAGCACTCTCAGCACCTTCCCTCCCGCTGAGCTGCAGGCACCGGGGAAGCTCAGCAATTTGCAGAGCTGGGTCCCTGCTTTTGTTCCTCTCCCCTCTCTCCCTCCCCACATACTCTCCATCCTCCCTTTGACACACACAGATGGAAAGACTGACGATAACACGCCAATTAGTGTATTTGAAGCCTTGCTACCAGCTACTCTAAATGCAAGGACATGAAGCAGCAGGATTCTGCTGGTGACATTTGGACCACAAATGAAGTCCCCAAGAGTAATAAACAATCAGGTAAAGAAATATGGAAAGAAATTACCCAGCACACCTCATCTCCTTGGCCCCCATGAGATCCATATAAAATGTGTTAATGCATCTGATTATGATCTAAATTATGTACAGAGGCTCCTGCCAAGCACTCTGTGAAGTTTCTTTATTGTTAAGTTGGAAGCTGTTTAAGAATGGCCCAGTCATCATGTTTCAAATTAGATTTGGGCAAAAAATCATTTTCCTACTTTATTACTGGCTGCGAACACAGGTTTGCGGGAGAACGGCGATAGGTGTTTTTTCTCTACTGAAGAAAGAGCAGGAGAAGTGGCAAAAGAATGAAAGAAGAGTCAGTTTATTACCTGTCCTTGTATCATAATGTGAGCTGTGTGGATTTACTGTCCATAGACACAATAGAAAACCCCTGCAGCTGGCTTTCTACACGTGTGTTTTTGTGAAAGGCAGGTATGAACACCAAGGTGTTCTCATGTACACATTCCATGGACTGTAAAACTTTGAAAGAAAGGGTTCACAGAATCACAGGGTTTCTGAAAATGAAGGAGTTTGATAAGAATGGCTTGCAAACCCTGATGCGAGACTTTCACCATGCCTATAAGGACTAGCTGAGCTGTTGCTCACTCGGTCAGCAAATCATTGTGCTGCTTAGAGGCAGGTAAGAAAACTGGGTTTCTCCCCAGGATGCCCTACCAAAGTTGGAGCTTTTGAAAAAAAAAAATAGAGATACACACCTCCCGGGTATTTCTTCAATAAATACAAGTTTGGGAGAGCACCCACAGTTTGACACAGCAAGCCTGACGACCTCAACTTGTAGTTAAAACTCCAACAACCCAATGTGTGTTTGATCTTCTGCTGGTGTCTGACTGAACCTTCAGTGCATTGATCAGCATCTTTCCCTTCCACCACATTGCTGCCTTCTCAAGTTAGAAGCAGAGCCAAGGTCACTCTACTCAGAAGAGATGTTTCTTAAAAGGATGGTCCCCGCCTATTAAAGGTCTTCTATCTATTACCTCTGCCCTTCCAAGCACACAGCTGCAGCAACAATGGCATAAATGTGGACTAAGCAGGGTCCTAAGGAAAAGAGAGAGTGTGTCTCAGAATCCCAGCATGGTGGGGGTTGGAAGGGACCTCTGGAGATCATCTCATCAAACCTCCCTGCTCCAGCAGGGTCACCCAGAGCAGGGGGCCCACCATCACATTGTCCAGGCACGTTTGGAATCTCTCCAGAGAAGGAGACTCCACAACCTCTCTGGGCAGCCTGGGACAGCCTCTGACACCCTCACACCAAACAAGTTTCTCCTCCTGCTCAGATGGAACCTCCTGGGTTCCACTTTGTGCCCGTTGCCCCTTGTCCTGATGTTGGGCACCACTGACAAGAGTCTGGCCCCATCCTCTTGACTCCTGCCCTTTAGTTTTTTCTCAGCATCGCTCAGATCCCCTCTCAGACTCCTCTTCTCCAGGCTAAACAGGCCCAGGGCTCTGATATAATAGCTCTTACAGACTTGTTTTGCTCTGTATACGCATATAACATATGCACACACAACTGTGTGTGTGTATATATATATATATGCCAGACAGTTGCCTGCATCTCCTCCCAAGGTGCACAGCTCATCTTTTGTATGGAGCTTAACACTTGATATTCACAGAATGACAGAACTGTTTTGGTTGGAAGAGTCCTTTAATACCATCAGGTCCAACCATTAACCCAGCACTGCCAGGGCACCATTAAACCATGTCCCTCAGCATCACAGCTCCACAGCTCTGAAACTCCTCAAGGATGGGGACTCCATCACCTTCCTGGGCAGCCTCTTCCAGGTCTTGATAACCCTTGTGGGGAAGTTCCTCCTCAAGTCCAACCTAAACCTCCCCTGGCACAACTTGAGGCCATTTCCTCTTTTCCTATCACTTGTTCTTTGGGAGAAGAGACTGACCCCCACGTCACCATGTAACAGGCAATTTAAGGTATCAACCACACCCAATGACTCTGGCACATCAAGATGGTCATTTGATACGCCCGACAACTTTTGGACACGGTTAATATTGCTCCACAGGCTGACATTAGAAGTTAAGCACCTAAATCCTACATTCATGGCAAGCCTTTCTAGCTCAGTATGAACTGAGCTTCACTCCCACCTCCTAACACCTCAAGTTGAGCAGCGAGGAAAACAAAACACAGAGATTGAGGCAGATGTTAGCCTCAGTGTTGAACTGCCATGTCCTTGGCCTATCCTTTAGCCTGAAAACATCAACAAGGCAACAAGACATTATGTTGGTGACCAACAACTCCTGCCTGCACAGGAAATTCGGCACAGAGATAAAGACCGAGCTCAGGAGTTAGCGATGCATAACTCAGCCTGAGCCAGTCCTTGCTATCGGCGGATCTGCAGGAAATTAGGGATCAGAGCTACCATTTCTAGCCACTTCAGTAATGTAGTGGTTTAAACCACTTTAATGGAGGATCACAGGCTGGATCCCAGCCAGCCAACAGCACTGCTGTAAAAGGGAGTATTTATCTCTATGAAACACTTACTAAACAACATGCTAGGTGCTTGAAAATAAAGCCTTTGCTGAACAACCAGATTTTACCCTGAAATCCTTCACGTTGGCATTCTCTTCTGCTGCAGGTGAGACTGATTCCCTTACACAGCACACTTATTTTCTCACTTTGTAAGGAAAAAAAAAACCCCAAATTTCCTCTTTCAGTTTAACTTTGAGGCAAGATAGAAGACCACAGCCCGTCCTCAAAGCCATGAGATCTTTTGAACTCCAAGTCAGCAGGCTCTCACAGGAGCTGCGCTCGAGGGCTGCTCTGGAATAAATCAAAAAGGATTTACTCTTTCACTTGAACAAGGCAGGAAAAAAAAAAGCGCCCTGGATGTATAGATCTGTGGTTGGGGGCAGGGAGAGAGCCAACAGGTTAAGAGGAAAACAAAAAAGGTAACTGAGAAGAGCACCATTATGGCTTGAGTGCTGTGATGCCATAAGCTAAAGGCTCCCCTGCGTATTTGGATTTCCTGGAGAAAATCACCAGCACGGTTTGCTCAGCCTGCTGGAAACAGTTCAACCCAAGTCTGTATGGAGCAGATGCTCCAAACACAGCACACAAGGACACGGACCTCCTGGAGAAATCTTCTGACAGTAGGTAAAACAGGGGCTTGAATGGGTCGCGTGGCATTGGAGACGCAGCTGGGATTTAGTCACGGATTAGTAGAGTTCAAGGTGAAGACAGACTCCGAGAGCACCGAGGCTGCTTCTGGCTGTATCATGGGCGGTTACATTTCAGCCACAGAATTACAGAATCATTACGGTTGGAAAAGACCTCTAAGATTGTCAAGTCCAACCTTCAACCCAGCACCTCCATGACCACTAGACCATGTCTCTAGGTGCCATATCTACTAATTTTTTGGACACCTCCAGGGATGGTGACTCCACCAGTGCCCTGGGCAGCCTGTTCCAGTGCCTCATCACTCCGAAAGAAACTCTGTGCTCCAGCCACATCCCTTCCCACTTGACACCAGCAATACTGACAATGCTCCGGAGCTTGCCTGAAGGCGCTCAGCACAGGGCACAAAATCTTTTCCTCTGGCTTGGCTCCAGGAGGGAGAGGAACACTGGAGAAGGAGCAACATGCTGCTGGCAGCAATCTCCAGCCTCTGCAGTGAGACTGCCTGTGGCTCCCCATCAGCCACACGCCCCCGCAATAGCTGCACACCAGCACCCAGGGACTAATCCTTACACGGTGAACCAACCTTGGTTACGAAGGATTTTGGGACAAGCATGTGCCCAGTGAATTATGCTAAAGAAGAAAAGTGTTCAGATCATGCAAGCGGTTTCAGAGCTGCGTGCCAGGATTTGGATCCTGAGGCAGGCAGATGCTGAGCCGGTGAGCTCAGAGCATCAGTGACATTCAACACCGCTTTCAAAATCAGAATTTAAACTGCTGAAATCAGAGTATTGTGAAAAGCCGCTTCTTCACTCGTAGATCTGCCAAAGGAATTTGGCTAAAACTTTCCAGCAAATAACAGGCAATTTAAAAAAAAGAGATGATGGCCAAAAAAAGGTCTAAGACGCTGGATTAAGACTCCGTGGTGATGCTGTACTGGTACTGCCCAACTTGTACAAGCTTTCTCTATCTCACCAGTTCTTTAACTTGATTTTGGGGAGAAGGGAAAGTGTTGCTAGAAGGGCAGAGGGTTGTTTCGGTAGATTTGTGTTAAAATACAGCTAAGAGAAGCAATCTAATGCCAGGCTTTACCTGCTGCACCTCAGCTCAGACCCGTCCTGCATCACACATCGACTCTTTCACTGCTTTTCTTTCGTCTCCCAGTGTTAATCTCTAGGGTTCTTCTCCTATTTAATATAAAAACACAAAGAAAACCACACGTATGTAAGAAACATTATCCACCGCTTAGAGGCATTGCACAAGAGTGGCAGCCTATTAACACGCTGGCTAGAAAGACTCCTTCCAGAGCGTCTCCAAACAGCTGAAAGATTCATGACACAATTGACCTTAAGCCGGGAAGCCCCCATGGACTTGACAATCAGGGCTGCTGGGGAGTACCAGAGGCTGGAGGACACTAGCTGAGATAGGCACAGGATTAGGCCCAAGATAAAGGCACCTTCTTGGGTGCTACGATGCCTACAACACCGAGCATTCTCAGCTCCCAAGTATCCCTCAGCATGACAGACTCATGCAGGAAGCGAAGGCAATCTGTGCTAGAAACCAAACTGGCCAGAATTCCCCAATCAAAGTTCTGATGACGGGGACTCCTGGTCCTGAGCCCCTTCCATTGCGGGAACATTAGAAAAATGAAATTTGAGTCTCGTCTATCTGAAGTTCATAGAATCATTTTGCTTGGAAGAGACCTTCCATTCGAGTCCAACCATTCCCCCAGCACTGCCAGGGCACCACTGAACCAGGTCCCTCCGCTCCACAGCTTTGAAACCCCTCCAGGAGTCATGTGGACTCCACCACTCCCCTGGGCAGCCTCTTCTGGGCCTTGACAACCCTTGTGAGGAAGAAATTGTTCCTCAGGCTCAGCCTAAACTTTCCCTGGCACAAGTTGAGGTTGTTTCTTGTCCTGTCACTTGTTCTTTGGGAGAAGAGACTGACCCCACCCAGCCCAACCTCCTGTCAGAGAGTTGTGGAGAGATCAAGGTCTCTCCCTGACCTCCTTTTCTCCAGGCTCAACAAGCCCAGGTCCCTCAGCCGCTCCTCATAAAACTTATGAGACAGAAACTCACAATGACATTTCATCCAGCTTTTTCCTGAGCTCCAATCCTCTCAGACACACTCCGACTACAAACAACTGTCTGCTCTCAACAGCTAAACATACAGAAAACCAAAACAAAATAAAATACCTTTTGCTAACTGAAGTCCACAGCTTTGAGACTATCACTCAGCAGGCGATGCCTTTGCTGGAGGTGGCATTTCCTTTTGTTTCAGAATAAGGAGCTCTTGCACATCAGGACCATCCACATCCTGCCTTTACCCTCCTACACAGCCTTTTGGACAGTCGCAGTTCTGGCGGTCGGCGCAAGCAGAGTGTCCCAAGCCTCTCACTTCCCACCCCTGCTCCCACTAATGCGTTCCATACTCGCAGCCTTTCACACAGTCCCAGCTCCGCCGCTGCTCCCAGCAGGGAGCTGGTGCTGGGCTCTGGTGACAGGGTTGGCAGCTGCTTCTAAAGGCTGTCTCCATCCTTTTCACTTCAGCTAGAAAAATGCTTCCCAAGTGCCTACATTTCTGGGCTACAGAGAAGCAAACACATTGTGAAGGTAGCTCTTCCCTCTCTGTTGGCAGCCTGCAGGACGTGGCGCATTTCCATCTGCACGAAGCTACAAGATATTGCAGAATCGGGAAGGAACAGCCCCGACCCCTCTATCCCTCACTCCTCCCTGGACCATGAAGCTCTTTCCAGAGTTCTCCAGAAATGACAATTGAAGATGTTACTCAACAGCCACAGCGGAGGATTTCATTTCGACGTGCCCTATAAAATACACACTTCAGTGCTCACCCACACAACGTGATCCCAGCATCTGCACACAACCCTCACTAGCTCTATGAGGTCTGGAAATATTTTCTTGCAAGCTTTGAATATACACAGTTTACAAAACAAAAATCCACACTGGTTAATTTTTATATTTTTTCAAAATCACAAATTACTCTGGGTCCAGGAAACTCCGGACACTCGGGGCAAAGGATCCAAGAATCCAGAACATGTGGAAATGAGATGCCCAAACTCACCTCAGCCAAATGAATCCCTGTTCTGAGAGTTTGAGGTTGTTTTTTTTCATAGAATCATAGAATGGCTTTGGTTGGAAGAGACCTTTAAGACCATGGAGTCCAACCATTCCCCCAGCACTGCCAGGGCACCACTAAACCATGTCCCTCAGCGCCACAGCTTTGAAACCCCTCTAGGGATCATGGGGACTCCACCCCTGCCCTGGGCAAGGCCTTGATAACCCTTTTGGGGAAGGAGTTTTTAAAGCCTAATCCTAATGTAAGCTCTGAGAAACGTTAGAGCGCTCATGGGATAAACACTATCTTATGGCAAAAGCAAAGCCCGCTCTCTAATAAACACTGTATAACACACATAATGTAAAAAATACAGCATATATTCATGACAGTGATCGGAATGCAATATTAATATAACACAATACACTGGCACAGGCTCCCTTGAAGCTAGTTTCTCCCCACTCCCCATCAGAGAAATGGAGGCAAGTTGCTCTTATGACTTAATTTTATTTTTTATTAGTTTTTATAAGCCAGCTACGCTAAAAGGTTGCAGCAGTCACTTAAGCTGCAGTTGTCAGCAGATGTGAAGGACATTGTGGGACACGTTTTATTCTAGCTCTTTTATTGCCTGGCTCCTTGGAGTGATTCAAGCAGCTTAAGGATTTCTACAGGTACTGCCACAGCAATATCTGTCCCTTCACAAGCTGCCATTTAAAAGAAAAACCACTACAAAAAGATTTAAAAACTCCAGCCTTTAAAGGACTGGCTGGACCAGCAGAAGCTCTTCAAGAGTCAACAACTGCTGATTGCTACCAAATTGATCCCTCACATGGACGTGCAACGTTCTTCGCGGTTGACAGAATGGGAGGTGGCTCCATAATAGGTGGTAAACGCTGATTTTTTTTACAGCTCTGCCAAAACACACAGACACATGTTGTGACTCTCTGAGCCATCGCCAGCAGCGCTCTGGCACACATCTGCTGCGACGTGGCAGGAAACAGCAACACGCTGCTTCGTGGCCCTGGGGCTAAAACTCGAGAGCAGGAGCGTGTGCTGGGCTCTCTGGGGGCTGGACGGACAGACAGCACACACTGTAATTAGCCATTGAAGGAGACTTTTGGAGTAATTTGCTTCTGAACAAGCCGCTCATCCCTGAGCATAAAAATTAACTCCTCTAATGTTGAAATGCAGCTCACTGATGTGTTGCCGGCACAGCAGAAGCAGGCTGGGTGGTCGCCTCGGTATTTCACAGTTAAAAGGGACCCTAAAGATCATCTAGTTCCAACCCCCCTGCCATGGCAGGGACACCTCCCACTAGACCAGGTTGCTCAAAACCCCATCCAACCTGGAACACATCTAGTGTTGGGGTATCTACAACCTTCCTGGGCAACCTGGGCCAGTGTCTCACCACTCTCAGATTAAAAAACTTCTTCCTAATTTCTAATTTGAATCTCCCCTCTTCCACTTTGAAGCCATTAGGCTCTTGTCCTATCACTACTAGCCCTTGTAAAAAGTTCCTTCCCAAGTTTCTTTGTAGGTTCCCTTCAGGTACTGTAAGGCCACAATAGGCTCCACTTGCCAAGGACCCTTCTCTACTCCAGGCTGAACAAGCCCAACTCTCCCAGCCTGGCCTCCCAGCAGAGGGGTTCCAGCCCTCGCAGCATTGCTGGGGCCTCCTCTGGCCCCGCTCCAACAGGTCCCTGTCTCTGCTGTGCTGAGGACTCCAGAGCTGGACCCAGCCCTGCAGGGGGGTCTCCCCAGAGCAGAGCGGAGCAGAGNTGACATGTTTGTACTCCAAGCCCCATGGACACTTCTTTGATACATTACCATTTGGTGAGCTGGAGCTCCCAAAGGTCTCTCAAGATGACAGGAATCTGCATGACATGATGCACCTAGTGGATAAGGCCCCTCCATCCTCTGAAACGGAAGTTTGCTGTCACGGTCTTTTCAAAAGAACACTTAAATTGCTTTTTTTTTTCATGTCATTCCTGTCTTTCATATTCAGTTGTTTTGTTAAGCAAATGGGGTTGTATTTGGCACAGACAGAGCACGCTGCAGAGACCGATGCTTACCGACATCTGCTGCTCACCCCACCAGCAACCTTTAAACTGGGCGCCTCGCCGCTGCTGGTCACAGGAGAAACGCAAGTGACAGATGCCTGCTGCTGAGAGCCTCAAGCAGCCTGCGTGCGTGCAAGAAACGCTTTGAAAAGCAAAGCGGAAACTTCACCTTCAGCGACCACGCCAAGCCACTGAGATTAGCACCGAGAGCTTAGCACCTCTAGGACAAAAGGAAAAGGCCTCAAGTTGTGCCAGGACAGCTCGAAGTTGGACACAAGGAACAACTTCATCTGCGCAAAGGTTGTCAAGGCCTGGCCCAGGCTGCCCAGGGCAGTCGTGGAGTCCCCATGATCGCTGGAGGCATTGAAAAGCCATGAAGAAGTGGTGCTGATGGACATGGTTTAGCGGTGCCCTGGCAGCGCTGGCTTAACAGTTGGACTCAATGATCTGAAAGGTCTTTTCCAGCTGAAATGATTCTATGATTCTAAGTGCTGGAGATGAGGTAACTCCTGAATGGAGACTGCTGAAATACACAGTGTAGGGATTCAACCTGTCCTTATGTCTCAGCAAAGATCGGTGCTACTACAATGAGAGAAATCTTAATACAGCACTATGTACAACATTTTTGGGGTGCAGGGTTGAAGGAAGGCAGCAAGAACAAAGGTAAAGGGAGGGGATCCTGCCCCTCTGCTCCGCTCTGCTCTGGGGAGACCCCCCTGCAGGGCTGGGTCCAACTCTGGAGTCCTCAGCACAGCAGAGACAGGGACCTGTTGGAGCGGGGCCAGAGGAGGCCCCAGCAATGCTGCGAGGGCTGGAACCCCTCTGCTGGGAGGCCAGGCTGGGAGAGTTGGGCTTGTTCAGCCTGGAGAAGAGAAGGCTCCAGGGACACCTTCTGGTGGCCTTTCAGTGCTTCAAGGGGCCTGTCAGAAAGATGGGGAGAGACTTCTTAGCCCAGGACGGCTCCTCCGCTTCCCAGGGAATCCCGCCCTGCTCCTAAACACATGGTCTCCTCCTGGCCTCTCCATCTTGCTGCTCCAGCGTAAACAAGTAAGATCTACATCCTCCTGGAAATTAAAGCCAGCATGTTGGATGTGTACACAGACAAACTCTCCTTCTCCCCAGCAGGAAATGGGGATGGAGAATTTGCAGCCCCAGGCAGTCTGGAGCAATCCATGTCAGAGGGGGCTGGGAAAGGCCAAGAGTTAAACACGCGGCACTAAATGGCATCTTGGGACACTTAACTATGTCTGTTTTCTTTTCTGACATCTTCTCTTCGCTATCCAGATAAATCCGTCCGTTTTCTTTCGCTCATTCTCGCAGTGTCCACTGAAAAGCTTTTTCCTTTACCACTCTGCCACGAAAACATCACAATTTGCTTTCGTCTCACCCTTTCCTGACAATTACGACCACTTACTTCCTTATTTTCTCTACTTTCAAGGCTCTCATCCAGGCTGGTTTTTTATTCCCCTCATCAGCCTGTACCATCATTATTTTTCACTTTGTCAGGCATACGACTGTGTAGCTAAAATCTGTTTTCAGTATGGTTATTTAAGGTCATTCTCCCACACTAAAGTAGACAAATATTGCAACCTAACACAGAAATATGCCCATGGAAATCATTCCCGGCATGCAGTGTCCTAACCCAATCTGAGCAGAAGGCCAATGCAATCAAGACATGGCACAAAATGAGCTCCGATCAGCAGCTCTGGTAGGCCAGCCATCCATCCACCCATCCATCCATAGCAAAGGCACAGAGGTTGTGATCTGCTCCACTCTGCACACGTGCTGGTAGCTTTCCAAGGGTCTCTTCACAAAGCTGCTGAGTTGACCATAGTTGGGATAGAGATATTATGCAAGTTCTGGCAGAAGGCATTTCTAGCACTCTCACACTTGTGGTACCAAGCGGTCAAGGGAGATGCTGCTGCCACTCTGTTCTGGGGAGACCCCCCTGCAGGGCTGGGTCCAGCTCTGGAGTCCTCAGCACAGCAGAGACAGGGACCTGTTGGAGCGGGGCCAGAGGAGGCCCCAGCAATGCTGTGAGGGCTGGAACCCCTCTGCTGGGAGGACAGAAACTAAAAGAGGGACATTTAGACTGGAGAGAAGGAAGAAATTATTTCCCTCGAGCGTAGTGAGACCCTGGGCTAGGCTGCCCTGACAGCTGGTCGATGCCCCATCCCTGGAACCATTGCAGGTGAGGTTGGATGGGGCTCTGAGCAACCTGCTCTAGTTGCAGATGTCCCTGCTCAGTGCAGGGGGGTTTGGACTAGATGACCTGTAAAGGTCTCTTCCCACTGAAACCTTTCTATGATTCTATGAAGTGCCATCAAGGAGATGCCAAAGTCCAGGCTAAGTTTGTACAACACAAAAATTACGTAGAGCTCTTTGCAATTTATGAGTAGAAAGCTTCCCAGGCTAATGCAGGCAACACGTTACATAAAACTGGTAATATAATCATCTGGGTCCATTAACTGCACTTGTTCTGTAGCATTTGCTGTGTGAATTGTTTATGCCTCGTTTGAGCACTGGGTCTTCCCAGCATATTAATAATCTGGAGAAAACATGTAAAACAGAGCTGGAAATGAAGGAGTGTTCAGGGTGCCTGTTGCTATGCCAGCATTACAGTGCAGACTGCAGTGGGATAAGGCAGGAGGGGCCTGGTGGGGTGGAAAGCGCAAAGAAAACCCCAGAGGAGCCCCTATCTAGCTTCCACTTCAGCGAACAGAAATCATACAAGCAGTGAAATTAAAACCTGTTGGTGCAGAGCAGAGAGAATGTCAAATATTTTATGATCCCACTGCAAGAAAGTGATTGTAAAAGAATGAAGAACAGGGATAAACTGTTTGTTTCTCTGCAAACTCTGACAAAACCAGCTGATTTCTTAGAAACAAAATGTCAAATTAGCCTCTCTCCTTTTCCCCCAAAAGTCAAGTCTCCTTTGCCTGCAAAGGCTACACCAGTCTGGGTTCAGACTCGCCAGAAGCAAGAATTTCCCTTTCACATCCTCTTGCAGGAGACACAACTCTTGACTGTGCGCCTTTAGATGACCAAACAACTACCAAACGGACAGAGATCCCCCATTAAAGAAACCCTGAATTCCCTCGGCAAGCTCAAGTTTGGTAAGACGCTGCCCAGAGAGGGCTTGGCACAGAGAGAGAAGGCTTGGTCTAACAAAAGGAGGAATGCACACGGGTGTTCAACACAGAAATGAGGGAGGACAAGGAAAACAGGACATGTCCCCTGGCACTGTTCCTTCTACCATTTATCAACGAGGAGAAAGAAAAGAAGAGACAGTATTAGGACTTACTTTTGAGGGGGAAAAGAAAGAAAGAAAGGAAAAAGAAGGATTTTTTTTTCCTTTACTAACCCAGAAAAGGCTTTCATAAAGAAGCCAGTTGGCACATGTTTCTTAGGCTCAAGACATTCAGGGATGAAAAGTGCACCTTCAAATCAAGGTCCTCTGTGGTTCACGTGTCACTCTCTACCTGAAGCCATAACCCACTGCTGGGGATATTACAAATCCTCTTCACATTAACCCAGTTGGGTGGCACAAAGAACTAGGATGCAAAGGGAGGGACGCTCAGCAGGGCCAAACGAACTGCTTCAAAGAAGAGCAAGAGGTGCAGTAGAGTCCCCCTTGACACAGAAGCCCTTCCCTCTTCCACAGGCAGATAAACCACATAGGAACAGCTACAATTCCCCTTTCAGAAAATGGTCCTGAGCCTCCAGTTCACTCTGGAAATTAATATGAAAGGAACTGGCCCACGCAAGAACTTCCTGTATTTTACTGTACGAAACCACCCACTGTTTCATGAGGGCATTTTGCTTTCACAGTAAAAATGGTACTATGGGATTTTGCCTTCCAGAAAGGGAATGGAAACCTCCTTCACTCATCATCACCAAACTGGTGGCACTTAGTGTGAGGTGTTCAGGAACCAGCTCCTGACATGGTCTCAGTTTTGTGGACTGATACATACCACAGTTACCTACTTCTAGTTCAAGTACAACTTGCAAAGATGCATCGAAGCTCAGTCCGGAGAGGTAGTGAATCCATCCCTTTCTGGTATTTTTCACCAACAATTAATCACAGCCCATGCCTACCGTCTAAGGTCTCCTTCCCAGCAGCTGGCATCTCTCACAGTCATCTCCAACAGATTCGGCAGCACCCAGCACCCTCTCCCCACAAAAGGGAGGCATGTTTCCCTCTTGACAAAACAAACACAGCGGGAGATTAAAGAAGTTCAAGTCTAGATGTTTTCTCCTTGCTCCAAATCCTGCCCTGCTGCTCCTTCTGCATGTTCTCAAGCATTTCCCAGGTCTATTTTAAAACACGGGTATCAGAGGTGAAGAAGCTATTCCACCAGTATTTGTATAAATGCAGTTTTGGGAAATAAAAACATCTTCTGATCCCGTGTTCCAGTTCACATGTCCATAGAAGGCATGAAACACTTCTTCCTGAGCTACCCCTCTAGGGATTCAAGTAGACTCAGCTGCTCAGTACAAGCACAAGCACCTTCTCAGAGTGACTGTTTCTCCAGGGCCGAGCCCTGTTCTTCAGGCACGGCCCACGCTGCTCGTTCCTCCACGTGCAACTTTGTCGTGGGTCATTTCACACTCTGGTACGTGGGACTGGAGTTTACAAGTCATCTGGGTGACTCCAAGTCGTTTACCATATTCTCGTAACGATTTATTACTCGAGCCATTTTGTGAAGCCCACAGGTTCTCGGCAGCGATTCCGTACTTGATGAAAATCACAAGAACAGCAATGATGCAGTGATTCCTAAGAACTCCCATGATCACATTTACAGCGCTACAGCTTTATCACAGCCTTTACATGACTTCTATTTCCTACACTGATGAAAAAAGAGCAGAGACATGGGCTTACGCTGTCACCATGACAGCTCTGACACCTTCTAGTCACACAAACCCAAATTCATTCAGAGTAGTGTTTTACCACGAGCTCAAAGAGACCCCGCTCCTACCTATAAGCACAAACAACCACACTCACTTTCTTTTCATTAAGGACAAGAGAAAACTGATTAGCAGAAATCACCCTTAAAAAAAAATAAATCTGCTTCTTTACAATCTATCAAAGTGACCAAGAAGGCCACCACCATCCTGGCTTGGATCAGCACTGGTGTGGCCAGCAGGACTAGGGCAGGGATCGTCCCCCTGCACTGGGCACTGGGGAGGCCGCCCCTCAAATCCTGGGGTCAGTTTTGGGCCCCTCACTCCAAAAAAGACCTTGAGGCACTGGAGCGTGTCCAGAGAAGGGCAACGAAGCTGGGGAAGGGTCTAGAGCACAAGTGTGGTGAGGAGGGGCTGAGGGGCCTGGGGGTGTTGAGCCTGGAGAAAAGGAGGCTCAGGGGAGACCTTCTCACTCTCCACAACTCCCTGACAGGAGGTTTGAGCCAGGTGGGGTCGGTCTCTTCTCCTAAAGAACAAGTGACAGGATAAGAGGAAATGGTCTTAAGTGGCACCAGGGGAGGTTTAGGTTGGACCTGAGGAACAATTTCTTCCCCACAAGGGTTCCCTCGGCCTGTCCCAGGCAGCCCAGGGCAGGGGTGGAGTCCCCATGATCCCTGGAGGGGTTTCAAAGCTGTGGAGCTGTGGTGCTGAGGGACATGGTTTAGTGGTGCCCTGTCAGAGCTGGGTTAATGCTTGGACTTATCTTAAAGGTCTCTTCCAACCAAAACAAAAAGATTCTAAGCACAGGGAGCATGGGAACTTTAAAGGGAAATGGTCATTGTGCTTTCATTTCTATTTTTAATTGTAAGAAAGTGTCTATTTTCTCAGTCTCATTCTTCAAAACAACTTCACTGTTTTCATTAGAGTTTTCCCAAAAAGCACATCTCCCAGCAGACAATTAGCTAGAAAGTTCTGGCTGAAACCAAGTTCGACAAAATATGAGCAACCGAAAACAGGATTTTCAAACACAGGAAGTCTGGAAAACTTTTAATAGTGGGTGTTATAAAACACCCTTTAAGAATGGATGTTAGCATCAGCCGCAGTTGCACTCAGAAGCCCTCACCTCCCTCAAGAGCCTAAAATCGACCTCCAGCTTCAAACAGCACTCGGGGCAAAATAAGGCCTAAAAAAAAAGCACAACCGCTCTATCAGGGTAACTCAATTCTGCTCAGAATAAAACAATCACACCTTAAGTCACCTGCACTCCAGGTAATTTTCTAAGATTGGTTACAAGGAAGCCCAAGGAGGGAACAGCTTTGGAATGCCACCATTCACCTCTCCCAGATAAAAACCATAATTAATTCCCAGTTAGGGCTCTTTACCCAGCTCACTCTCCCACTTTGCGGCATTACCCAATTTAGGCTGTGTACTCCTTTGGAAAAAGGCCTTGACGTTTTATTTGTCCCATCAAAGTTACTCAGCACGCCAACGCTGCTCCGCACCAAACCCTGCTGATTTCAGCCGTGAAGGTAACGGTTTTATGTGGGCCTCCTCCTAACAAGTGCCTTTTAAGCAAATTTGTCTTTAATTCCGTTCATGCACAGGCCACCAGCAGGATTTCTGAGCAGGCAGAGATGAATGCGCGTTGTGATACACAATTAACATTTCCATAATCAAGATTTCACGTTACTCAAAAGCAATTTGGTGGTGGCTCAGGGTTTGGGGTTTTTTTAAGTCTCCAACAATCCCTGAAGCAAGCACTGCTTGGGATGAAGGAGAAGGTGGGCAGGTATAACTCCAGCAGGTCAAACACCGTTGGACACCTTGCTGCTCTGCACCATCATTTGCCTACCTCTGTTTCTCCATATCCAAGCTGCAAGAAATTTCTCGCAACCGAGCCCACCAAGAATAACGAGGAATCAGAAGTGAATGAGATCTTTGCAGGATGCTGATATAATCTGACACTGCCAGTCTTTTCAGCTCATTACTTTTGGCAGCACGGGCTCCCCGTGAGGTCCCATGAAGCACAAATGACTTAATCAAGGGACCTCCCTGGGGGGGAGGGAGATGTACAGGAACTGTCAGGCTCATGAATAAGAGCATCAAATCAAAGCCTGGGAAATCAGCGTCACCCGATGGCAAATTGACGGTATCAGCTGGTAAATTCTGAAGCTGTTAAGCAGCACCTCATCCCTGCTCCTGTACCACAAACTCAATTGTGCTGAGCAGAGCAGGAGATGCAGTCACAGAATGCAAGGCAGGGGTTGGAAGGGACCTCCGGAGATCATCTTCTCCAAGCCCCCTGCTCCAGCAGGGTCACCCAGAGCAGGAGGGTCAGCATCACATTGGCCAGGCACGTTTGGAATCTCTCCAGAGAAGGAGACTCCACAACCTCTCTGGGCAGCCTGGGACAGCCTCTGCCTTCCTCACACCAAACAAGTTTCTCCTCCTGCTCAGATGAAACCTCCTGGGTTCCACTTTATGCCCTTTGCCCCTTGTCCTGTCTCTGGGCACCACTGACAAGAGTCTGGCCCCATCCCCGTGCCCCTTGCCCTTTTAGATACTGATCAGCATAGAACTCAAAAAAAACAAACTCGGGGAGCTGGTTTCCAGAAGTCCACAGAAAACTGACCAACACATTTGGATATTACCACTCTACTGTCAAGCAGGTGAACTTCTATCACAGCCTGCTCTTAAACCTCATCAATAAGATGACAAGGAAGTGGCAGGAGCAGAGAGATGATCAGGCTGAAGCGCTGCTAGCCCACAGCCAACACCTGAGAGATGACAACTACCCTTCCAAGCAAGGCAGGAGTGCACATGCACATGGGCAGGCACAACCTATTTTCAAAGTTACAAGCAGATCCTTTAAGTATGTTCTCATTTTCCAGCAAAACCAGACAGCAACTTTACGGTCACTAAGCTACTTGCGCATAGCAAGTGCTGCAAAATCCGCAATGACTATAAATTCTTTACTATTAACACATTCCTCATATTAATCTTCCCCAAATGATCCATACTGGAAATTTATGTATGACCCTGTATTAAACCCCTCCCAGTAACTCTCTCTCTGAACATGTCATGGAGCTTAAATACATGGATGCTGAGTGCCTTAAGAGGCTGAAGAGAATCGTTTTCTAGTACATTGGAAAGGACAACCTGTTTTTATGAGCCTCTGTTTTACAGTCCGTTTTTTCAAATTAAAACCGAAACAGTTCCCAGATGGAAGCTGTATCATTCCAACTTCAACCTAAAGAACACTTTCTCTTTTTTTAAAAAAAGAAAAACAGGCAAAACTTCAGAAACTTTGACTCCATAGGAAGGTTGACAGTGTCTGGTGTTGCTCAGAGAAGACTTGGAGAAATGGCTGGAACTAGATGATCTTTGAGGTCCTTTCCAACTCAAACCATCCTATGAGTCTATTGTGACAAAAGGCTTGAGATGTTTTTCGATCAAAGATTCAAATAATAAGGAAATATTTTTGAAAGAGTGGCAGCAAAGTTTGTTCTAATTCTACAACACGTGCCTCAGACTGGAAAATTTCTTTATGAGGCTCCAGGCTTCCACACAGGCAGCTGGAGTGGGGAAAGGATTCCCTTGCCCGCAGCGATCTGATCCACTGCCTCTAAGCAGCTTCCCTTCTGCAAATTGATATTTTTATTTTTTTTTAAGTGTCCCATGTAGCTATAACATGGCTCAAATACTCTCTGACTCACAGCACATTAACAAGAAGCGACCTCGAAAGCGGGAACTGAGCTTTGAACTGTCTAACCCAGATGAGATTCCAGCTCATCTCTTCTTGTGGTGCTGGAGAGCCGATGGGGAGCTCTGCGTTTCTGCCAAGCAAACTAGTACCTGCAAAAGCAGAGAACAGGAGGAAATACAGGAGATGAAAACAGGATCTTTAGAGTTGTAATTCTGCTAGTACGTAAGGACAGAAGTGCAATCAGCACCTGGTTTGATTTCCCCCTTCCAGGTATTGCAGAGACCGCACATATTTATAATGTTACGGTGACATGTAGGAGTGGTTTGATCTACAGGACCACAGGGATGGAAAGAACAGGTCACTTGGCAGCTTCCAGCACTAAACAGATGTTTGGCNTGGAAGGGACCTCTGAAGGTCATCTAGTCCAACCACCCTGCAGGGAGCAGGGACATCTGCAACTAGAGCAGGTTACTCAGAGCCTCGTCGAGCATCACCTTGAATGCCTCCAGGGATGGGGCCTCTACCTCCCTGGGCAACCTGCTCCAGTGTTCCACTACCCTCATGGTAAGGAACTTCTTCCTAACATCCAATCTAAATCTACCCTTCTCTAATTTAAAAGCATTGCCCCTCGTCCTTTCAGTACAGGCGTTTGTAAACAGGCCCTCTCCAGCCTTCTTCTAAGCTCCCTTCAGGTACTGGAAGGTCGTTATTAGGTCTCCCTGAAACCTTCTTTTCTACAGGCTGAACAACCTCAGCTCCCTCAGCCTGTCCTCATAGGAGAGACGCTCCACCCCCCTGATTATTTTTTTGCCCTCCTCTGGCCCTGCTCCACCAGGTCACAGAATCACAGAATGTTTAAGGTTGGAAAAGACCTCTCAGATCATCGTCCATGTCCTTCCTGTGCTGAGGGCTCCAGAGCCAGACGCAGAATTCCAGGTGAGGTCTTACCAGAGCAAATTTGAGTCGCAGAATCACCTCTCTTGGCCTGCTGGCCACGATTCTTTTGATGCAGCCCAGGATGCGATTGGCCTTCTGGGCTGCAAGTGCACAGTGTCTGCTCATGTCCAGTTTCTTATTACAATGAAATCATTACAATCATTACAATGAAACAATTCATGGAGGAAACAACTCTTGTGCCTTACACACACCCCGAGGTTTGGTCTTGCCAGGGTGGCCACATACCTCTCCTAAACACCTCCTGGGTGTCCTGGCTAAGAAGCTGTGCCCATCCACTGAACTCAACAGCAACCCAGTGCTCCTTGGCATGTCACCCTCCAGCCCTCTGCCAGAGTGAGTTCCCTCGGGATCACCAGCGACCAGAGCGGAAACAAGTATGTGTGGTTTCAAAGAAATGCTTGGGAGGTACCGAACGCAGATCCTCAGTTCCTCCCATTGCACCTCATCTCCTACATGTTACTGCTGCCCTTACTCCAATTTCTGGCTCTTACCCCAACCCTCAGACTTTCCTCAGCCATCATCCAGCAGCCCTCCCTTCCTGTAGACATCCGCCTGCCAACACCAGGTTCTAGCCCACATTACAATTTCTGCTGGGCACAGAGATCCTGTTCCAGCAGATTACTGAAACGCTGCCCGTGCTTTGCAGTTTAGAGAGGATCAAGTTCTGCCACAGCTCATCCAAGCTCACAACACTGTCAGTGACCATTAAGCAAGCTTTCACTCCGCTTGACGAAGGAGAAAACCGTTCTGGTCAAACTGGAGGGGTGGGAGGGAAGCGAAGAGCTTTGGTTGTAAGAGGATCTCATAACTGGGTAGAAATTACGCTATCAACACACCACACTGGCAGAAGTTATCCCTTCTCCAAATGATTTTAGGCAGTGCAGCCAGGAGTGGGAACCCCAGCTTATTCCACGCTTGTTCCCTCCTCAAATCAATTTTCCAGCTGCATAATTCATTTATCCAAGTGGTGGTATCTTCTTTGTCTTCACAGTTCTTATTCTAAAATGATTTCAAAAGCATCTTTCAAGCAGATAAATTGCGTGATATTAATCCCAGGGCCATTAGTCCAAGCGGGACATCTTCGAGCAGGGATCTTGGCCCCTTCCACGACATTCAACTCACTCTTTGCTAAATGCAGCATCGAATAGGCTCTTTAAACACCACCCTCACGTGAGGCTCTGCCAGCAACCACAACAGAAAGCACAGGCTTCCGTATTAATTTCTGCTCGCTGAAAACCTTAGGACACGGCAAGACCAGAATAATAATACCAATTACAGCTATTTAATGCAGTCATTTCAAAGCCAATTAACATAATGAACCTCCGTCTCTTTCGGATAAGTAATCTCAGAACAATCGAGTTAAAGGTGATCAGGCTGCAGAACATCAGAAGAATGCTAAACACTGATTACATGAACACAACTGGGGAAGATTTCCACACAGTCCAGAAAAAACATCCAAAAACTTCCAAAATCTCTCCCTCTGCCTCCCTCTGCCTCCACATACACACACAAAAGGAGGATCCATGGTCTTTATTACCTATATTTTGATAGCACACAGAGGGAATAGTGCTGGAAGCTTTTTCACAGAATCACAGAAT
>WEIS01072900.1:0-48992 GCA_013389965.1 Todus mexicanus | reverse complement strand
TTTTTTTTTTTTTTAAAAAGAAAAAAGTCTGATTTCTATACTAATGACATGGGGTTTGAATTTAGAGGTCTTGTTGTTATCCCATTGTGAAAAGTGGCACATGGTAGGCAGGTGACTGGCAGACCAGTTGCTGTCATTTCCCATCTCCACTGGCCTTCTGTGGAACCAGGAGCTTCGTCACTGTCCCTGCTTCCAGGTGTCCTCAGCCTGAGCATTCCAAGGCAGAATCTGCCAGGGTGCTGTGTCACGAGCACCCCACCATGGACACAGTCTTGTAAACATAATATAGACCTAAGTCCTCTCCCATGTACCTGCTGCTTCATCCTCCCCCCTCTACTCTGTGGAGGTGCCAGGCTGCCTCCTCTCTAGGGGTGCTACAGGGTGCTACCTGGGGAGACTCATGATCTCCTCCATACAGGAGCAAGAGTTTGGCTCCTGTAGAAGGCAAGTATCAGTTTCTTTCCCCCTCTTGAGGTCCCTTTGCATAAAAATCTGTCATTTACCAGGCCTAATGAGATCAGCCGAGTGCCCACGGTTGTTAATAATATGTTTGTTGGAGCAGCTTTGACTCTTCTGCATGCATAAGCTTTCTTTCTTCCTATGCCAGGCTAGTCTAAAAAAGCAACAACTCCCATTATTAGCACTCTCATCATGAGATTTATGAAGTGTCACATACTGAACAAGGTAGAGTGGAGCATCCAGCACCCCTTGGCTCTCTGATGCATACTTAATAGTAGAAACTCCCACAAGCAATGACTGGAACTGTCATTTTTTTTCCAGTCTAAGATAGCTGAATTTTTACCAGTAATTGCATTTTTGTTCCCCTAGCATACTTGAAACCATCAGATAAAACACATGAATCATTCTTGATTTGGGGTATGGACCCCCAAAGCAGCCATTGGTTTGGAGTGAGAGGGATATAATGTTGTGCTCAGAGGCTCTGATTTGATTTCCAGCTTGCAGAGCTGATAGATGGTGACATGCGAAGGTGTCACAGTGGAAGATGGTCAATAAGCTTTATGTGGAGGGAAAATTGAATTTCCAACTAGCAAAGATTCTCAGAAATTGGAAAAAAGTATTACTGAAAATTATTTGGAGTTCAATTTTCTTTTTTCCTTTTTTTTTTTCTTCTTTTTATTTTTTTCCTGAAGGAAAACTCTTTTAGGCTGCTTTCCCTGTAATACAGTATTCTGGCTTGGACACCTTGGCCAGTCAGACCCAGATAATTCCAACGAGTTAAAAAATTGGCATAAAAGTTGTCTCCCATCTTCATGTTTTCAAGACATGTTCATTCCATGTAATAGAAGAAGACAGGTAAGTTCACTTCTTAAAAATATCACCAAAATCACCAAACAAAGAGAGTCTTTGAGTTGAATGACCTGAGAAACAAGGAATTTTGGGATTTGAACATCTGTACTGTCTCCTGGCCGGGGACACTGAGCCTCCAGCAGAGAAGGAGCTGCTCAGTGTATTGTCTCCGGACACCTGCAAGATGCATTTCTTCAGGTCTAGGTCTAGGATCTGTGAGTATTAACTGCACAGGAAATAACCTGCTTATTGCTTCTGGATCATCAGATGCTCTGTGGATATTCTGGGGTCAATGAGCACAGATGAAATGTTCTTGTTCTACAATTTCCCAAAGGAAAATTCAGCCCTCGCTGGGCATTAATCAGAGGAAACAAAGAGCAAAATCTTTTGGAAGTAGGGATCAGAATCATAGAATGGTTTGGGTTGGAAGAGACCTTAAAGATCATCTAGTCAAGTCAGCTCCGATGAGAGATATGTTGGTTCCTCCCGTGCCCAGAAATGGGTAATAAATTGAGTGTTTCCCAGCTCCAGGAGCTCCAGGAGATGTTAGGAGAAGAACAGGGCAGGACTCTTCATAAGCAGTCTCCACAGGACACAGAGCCACTAAGCAGTCATATGGCAGGAAGAGTTTCAGCAGCAACTCATGATTTGAGGATTGGAAGTTGCCCAGATTCTGGTCTGAAGGCTTCTGCTAGGAGAGAACCTGCTGGAGCCTGGCTAACCTTCAAGAAAGAGTGTAGATGAGAGCAGCGTATCTTCAGAGCTTCGATGCTCACCATGTTCTGTCCTAAAGGGTCTGCTAATCAGCCCCTCCTTGGTTACTTCCTCTTTAACAAGAAGTGAGAGACCCAACACCCAGTCAAGCCTATAAAATACCTCCATGAATATATAACCAACTAGTCAGTTGAGCAGATGGAGACTTCAACCTATTCCAGTATCGAGGCCAGCTGCAGGATTCATTTCTCCTTCAGCAGCAACCCAGTGTCACAATAGAAGCAGAAGTGCTGTGAACCTCGCACCCGCCTCATCTCTTTCACCTGCTACCTGGCCCAGATTAAGAGAGGAGTGGTTAAAAATAGTCCCATTGCCAGAGCTGTGTGAGACCACCTGGCTTCAGTGCAGAGCAGCTTCACACCTCTCAGTGTCATCTTCTCACCCCAGTTACCTTGCTGGCCTCCCACACCCCTGCCCAGACACAGCTCAGCCCCGGCTCCCTCGTGCTGATGTGAAACAAACTGAATAATTGATGATCTAGTTTGCTGACTGAAGTGAAAAATGGATTTTTTGGGTCAATCCAAAATGAAATATTTCTCTTTTTTAATTTTTTTATTTTTTTTTTCTCCCTCCTAACCCAAGATGTGCAAGAGAAACCCACAGACAAGCACTTTTAAGACTGAATTAAACATTCTGGGTTTAAGTTTAGTTAAAGCTCTTTCCTGTGTCCTCCTGGATCAAAACAGACAGAGAAGAAACAAGGGGAGAATACCAAGAGATAGGGAATAAACAGGTTATGTCCCTGAAACCTGCGGTTCCATGCTTGGCTACCCACAGGCTGGGCTTATGCTATGTGACCTTATCAGCTATGCAGTGTCCTAGAAAACTGCGAGGCAAAGCCGAGCTCCAGCAGCATCCTGCGTGTTGGCTACAAGATCCTTGCAAAGTCTTGTGCGAGTGACCTTACCTGCTGTGGTGAACATGGTCTCATTAACCAGGACATGAAAAAAGATGGATAAAAAAAATTTTAAATAATTAAAACCCCCCCAACTTCAAGGGTCCACCAGAAAGGGACAGACAGCAGGAGCTTTGAGGTATCTCTAGCGCACAGCAGACCAAACTGTGCTGAGGAAGAACTCTGTTCGCCCTCCTCCTGATTTTCTATTAAAGTGAGCTTATTTCCAAAGATAAAGAAAAAGAGATGTCGTGAAGGTAACATCTTGTCACACCTGGAGGGGTAAGGAGGAAGGAGGAGTGTATCAAGGATCCGTCATGTCTCTATATAGGATGTCATGTGAATGGTGCCAGGAAAACTGCAGAAGTCCCACCTCTCCTGGTTCACAGAGGAACACGGTGTCAGAGGAACACGGTGTCACCACCCCAGTGTTAGGTCTGTGTGCTGGTCCCAGCTCGCTGCAACTCATCTGCTGCACATTGAACTGCTCAGAAATGGGGGAAGCAGGAGGGGCAGAGAATAGGAAATGTGGATTCCTTTTGGAAAGCTGAAAACGAAAGAGTTTTGTTTGAAAGCGGGAAAAGAGTAAAGATCCCTTTTTGTTAAAAAAAAGCTGGAAAGAAGAAATAATTGGCAATAAGAAAACATTTTAGAAAGAAAATATGTCATTTGTATTCATGGTCCCACCTTGCTTCTTTGCTTAAACCCTGTTTTACAGGGTCCCAAGATATGAGGGATGTGCCTTCCTGCAGTACGCTGAGATCAGGGGCTATTCTTCTGTCTCTCCAGCCACCATGACCAGCTAAGATATGATGATTTGGATCATTTGACAGGCCATTACCTGCCCTTTCTCTGCTTTGTTCATTTCCCTCTGTGCTGTATGGGTCAAAGGAAGTACATGAGGCTACTTCTAGGTAACACAGGACTTCTTATTCCCATCAGGCTACCATCACCAGACAGCATTAACTGTGGGGGAGGTCACGGTGGTCCATCTTTCTTATCTGGCTTTGCAAAGGACCTACGCACATCAGTTTCCCTCGAGGATTTTTCCAGCAATGAAAGCTTATTGTGTACTTCTGAGAATGCTTGAGAGTGATGTGCTGGTCTCTCTAAAATAATGCAAACTCAAAGTTCAGTAAAATGTGAACTTAGAATTGAAGGCAATAAAATAAAGCAAAATAAAGTGCAATCCTTTTACAACCAGTAGAAAAAGAGAATTTGCAGATCAGAGTATTCTGTTATCTATATTACATTACTAAGACTCCTGCGGAGTTTAGCACTGCACAAAACTATCATGAAAGGCCTGCTTGATTTTTAGACCTAAAGCTTCCTGCTCTTGAAGAGCCCGGGATTATTGACCCCTGAATCATCCTGTAATGGCATAAATATTGACAGTCATTGAGGTAAACATCAAGGTTTTATTGACCAAGGTGCAGTAACTATCCAGGTTTGCAGAACTAGAAAGAATAGCAAATCAGGTTTCATGAGACAAGCTGTCGATACAGACTCTCCTCGCTTGCCCTGGCTGGAAGTGTTTGTCCTGAGAGCTCATCCCCTCTCCTGGGACAGGACACTCCCAGGCAGAGCTGCTCTGGCCCCAACTGAGCCCATTCCCCCTTGCTGATTCATGACACTTACAGATTGTGGAATCATAGACTGGTTTGGGTTGGAAGGGATCTTAAAGATCATCTAGTTCCAAGCCCTCTGCCATGAGCAGGGACACCTTTCACTAGAGCAGGTTGCTGATGCATTTTTATTAGAATAAAAGAGATAAAAGACTTTCCAAGGCAATTACTATGGGGACAATTTCCATGCAAACCACCACAGGGTAACAGAGAGTAGAAAAGACTCAGGAATGAAGAAGGAAGAGTCATGCACCCTCTAACTCCTCGATGTGTGCACGCTACGATTAAAATGGCTATTAGGAAAACCCAAGTGGTATTTATTAGCCCAGCAGCCTACATTCCGTTCCATGTGTATGCTTTTCAAGTGTGGTATGTGTCCAGTCATGCACCTATTTATACACTACTTCGGGAAGCTTATGTAAGCTCCACTTCACACTTTGCTTTGTGTGTACACATGGGAAATATTTCTAGGTCATAATCTGTTATCTTTCAGAGCACAAGCCAACTACCAATAACTGATGCAGTTCGAAGGGAACATTTTCCCCAGGCACTTTATTTGATAATTATCCACCGTGGGGTTCCTCAGCTGTTCTTGGCCTCTGCTCGGACTGGAAGCCAAGCTGGAGCGAGGCCTGTTGTGATCAGATCTGGTGATTTCAGTTATTGTAGGTCCTATATAATTACCTTTCCTGAAGCTTTTTGTCTTCTGGGAAGACTGTATACAGATGTTCTTGTTTGTCACCATGACTCTTTCCAGGCTTTTCCTGTTCTAAGCCTTAGTTTAGACCATGCCTCGAAGCCTCCTGCATCCCTCATCTGTTCAGAGGCATTTCCTGCAGGCTTCTGAGAGTTTCTTGTTTCACTGGTAATTTTTCCTTCCTACAGAGGTGGAACTGACTTCAAATATGAGGAAGATACAGCAAAGAAGATCCTCTGCTTTGCACAGCAGTTTTCCTTCAGTCACCCAATACTGAAGCTACCTGAACACGCACATTTCTGTGTGAGATTCATAGTGGTGGAACCCCTTCCAGTGTCAGATATTCATTTCCACCCACGGACTCTAATGATGGACTAGTCACTATGGAAACCCTCCCAGCCTTCTTTCCTTCACCTTCAATTATAGCTTGTCACTACCTGTTTGACACTGGTGGCAGAGATCCTATGCAGATAGTCAAGAGGATGGCCTAGGATCTCTGGGGCTGCTAAAAGAAGACAGAGGACACTTACAGGCCTAGCTTTCTGAGGCAGCTCCACTATCTTACTGATACTCGTAGCACACATCCATCCTCATTTCAAGAGAAAAACTTCTCTTGGATTAATGCAAATTCAGGGAGGGCAATGAATATTCAGCAACCTCCAAAAAGAAAAGAGGGAAACTCAATGAAATTCCAGGCTGAATATTAAGCAATAACTCCTATTAATTAAAATTAGGCTTCAAGGATTTGAACAGACCGTAGTCAGCAGTGGTTAGATGGAACCGAATGAATATTTAGCATCTCTTATTCCTAGGACTCAAATTCTCACTGAGCTGTGTAATATTCTGACTCTACGCTGTCCAGAGGAGTAGTCTGAATCTGAAATGTGTTTTGAGAGTCATATAGGAAGCGGCAGAAACAGCCTTATTATTGCTAAAACATATCTTGGCAGATGAACTGCCTCGTTGCAGCAAAATAGGCCCCAGAATTACCCGATTATTAGTTTTTAGAATGTTTCGCGTTAGTTTCTTTCGTTGTCTTCATTGTTATTTTTCTGTTGAGCTGCCACAGCCACTGATTTTGCAAATGACCAGGCTGTTCACTAAATTCTTTGGTTGTAATCTAGGGAGATGGTACGACTGCGGAAATGCGCTCTCTAAGAAGTATGGTTTGACTCAGGAAAGCACATGCTTAAGCACCAGGCTGAAAGAGGACCCCAAAGGGAAGAAACTAGAAGATTCTCATTAGTATTAATTCAAAGAGGCTTGAGCCACAGTGTTCGTTCCTGTTAAGTCTGAACATCAGCACATATGGGACTCAAACACAATCTCAGCTTCAGGATTTCTGATGTACATTGCTATTGCTCCCATTATTGCTATTAACATTCGCATTAATATTTTATGTATTTACTTTGTTATACCTTCCCCACATGAACTGTTATCGTTATTCCTCACACTTATTATTAAGTCTGAGATGAAATCTTTCTATTACCAATAACGTCATGCCTACAATAGACCCTGTAGCGAGGACAGATTCAGATCTCTTCTGTTGAAATTTCTTCTACAGCCAATATTAATACATTTTTAGACAAGAGAAATTTTGCGTTGCAGTAGATCATGCCTTTCCTAACTACATTGGTGGCTTTGCATACAGAAGCCACTTTGTCCTTTAGTGAGCTCAGAAGTCTGGAGGTCCAGTTTGCCATTGCAGTTGTTCAGCTCATAGAAAGGAATAAAATACTCATTGTTACCTCACTCTTGCTATACTTTTTTGGATGCTCACATTTGCCCTGCAGCTACCACAAAGTGTAACTAAGTTCACTATCAGCACCCAGTAGGATATGTCCTTGACTTGAAAGGATTTGAGCAAAACACATTTAGATAGTTCATAGATGTCTCATAATTTTGAGATCGTAAGACACAGACCAGTGCATTCCTTACTCCCTTGGTCCATGTAATGCAGCATAGGTGAGACACAGCTTGTGTATTAAAGCTTCTGGACACACTTTGAAGGAAACAGCTATTGGATCTCATCTTCCTCCAGCCAGCCTTAAACTTGACCTGTTCAGTGTGTGTGATCCCACTGTGGTGCTGACTGGCAGCTGTTGAGGACAGGTGACAGTTGAACATGCCATAGAATAAAAGAAGAATGAATCGGTCAGGTGAACCTTCTTGTGTATTTATCTTTTTCAAAAAGGTCACCAAACTAAATCTCAAACATGGAATTGATGTGATGACCTGGTGCTGAATTTACATTTCCTTCCATCAGCATGGTCATAGTTAACTCCAGCTCAGCCACACAACACACAGGGTACCATTAGTACACAGCCAAATCCTGTTGCACTGTAGCTTCTGTGCAAACAAAACGCAAAATACCTGGCTCGTGATGTTTGACCTTGGCCCACTCTCGGGTTTGAAAGTCTAACACCATTGCTTTGACAAGTTAGTCATAATAGATTAATTAACATTCTAAGGGTAATGCAGGGTCCCTCTCTTGCTGTGAAAGGTTCTGACTTCCTCCTCAGTGAATTAATCCTTTTATTCTCAGCTTTGAACTTACTCATTGTGTGGAATGACCTCAAATCTCTTCAGGGGCTTTCATTAAACACACACGGCTCTTCCTGGAAAAAATTGCTATTCCTGTAGTGAGCACTACTCAAATAAATGTTGCAGGTCTACCTAACCAGTTTGTGATCCCCCCCAGAGGCAACACATTTCCAGTGACAGAAAGCTCTGTGTTTAAGTGTTCTTATTCAGAGGAATCAAGCGACCTATCCAGCAGTAACTGCAGCGATGGACCCTGCTGTCACAGATTGCTAAAAGATGCACGTCCATCCTCTGAACTTCTGTCTGCTGCAACTCCCACTCACAGGCTGCAAAGGCAAAGCGTCTTGAAAGCTGTTGTGAGCTGGTTAAGATCAAAGAAATTTGGTTGCATAAATCATAGTATTTCTGGAATACTAAACTGAAATAAAAGGAAGGCAGCGTCGGAAGTGGAGGGAGATGTAAACGAGGACCGTTGAACAATATCCCCTAATGGACCTATCTCAAGCTCACCAGCTTCAGCCACTGATCAGGCTGGCAAGGACTGTTCTCACTTTTGACACAAATGAGAGGCAGTGAAGGTGTGGTGCTAGAGCTGGGCTGAGCTGAGATGGATTCCTGCTTACTGGGATTCCAGGTGGGCTTGCAGATTGCTGCTTCGCCCCTCCTAAGACTGAACACACTGGATATTCTTGCAGAGAAGGTGACCCTGTTGCACAGAGCCCCTGGGGCTGACCTGTTGCTTAACACATTAACTGTTATCCCAGATCTGTTTATTGTAGCACTGGAAAGAAATACATACAGCCCTTGATTAAAGGTAGAGCTGGAAAACAGCCCAGGCTGGAGTGGTTAGTGCTGTGGTGTTGTGTGAGTTAAAGGACCATGCATGTGTAGCACTGTCCACAACTGCAACAAGGTCTCTTGGGTCTGGTAACCTGCAGAAGCTGCTCAAGATGAGCTCTGCTTCCTTCTACCAGCCAGACAATAGTGTTTGCTCAGACTGGAGACTGACTGGCCAGAAGGTGGATTTGGGGGAACAACAGGTTGCCCAGAGAGGCTGGAGAGGCTGTGGAGTCTCCATCCTTGGAGATATGGAAAATCCAGCTTGCCATGGTCCTGGGTCAGGATATGCCCTGGCCTGATGGCACACAGCTTCCCATTAAATCCTCAGTGTTGGGCTTCATAGGTCTTTAGAAAGAATATGAACTCACCAGCATGGTTGAACTGTGTTCTGCATCCATTTCTGACTATAGCAGATAACAATAGTGTGAGTTCTACAAGACTCAAAACTAAATCATTAAGTCAAGAGCTCTCTTAAGTTGGTATTTCAAGTAGCTGATAGAGAAGTCATGGAGCTGAGCAGGAGGTTACGAGAAAAAAATTCTGTATTATTAATCCCAGATGTAGCACTAATGATTTACCTGTCAAATACTTTCTTATTACTATTTTGAATACTTCTTCAAAGCTAAAAATGCCCCAAGCAAAGCCAAGTCATTAACTTGTACATAATAAACCCCCCCGCCGCATTTCTGAAAAATCAGTTTGGCTTAAGAAATGAGACTACTTTATATTAAGTCTATCCATAAAGGGACCAAAAGAATTATCCCAAGCATGCAGGCATTAGCTGAAATCACGGAGCAAGGTTTTCTGCTATAAACCAGCTCCTCTGCAACCAGTTTGTCTAACCATTTATATAAGTTTACCCTTTATTCCCTTCAGAACCACGCTTGCTCTGCGCAATTCTATGAGACTCAGCCAGACTATATTCTGTCCTCTGAATTGGTCCAGAAATACTTCTGTGGCAGGATAAAACCAAGAGCTGCAGGATGGAGAAGATGGTGGAGGGGTGATTGGTGCCAGCCAGGGCTCCTGTTGTCTCTAGGAGATGCGGCCACACTTCAACAAGCAGCTGCTAAGCAAAAACATCTTAAGTGCTTCCAGCAACTCAGCATGACCAGCAGCCTTCCTCCTGGGCTGGAGTAGCTGTGCTTGAACCTCCAGGACTGAACCTCCATGTTCTCTGCAGAAGGTAGAGATAGCACAAGGCTTGAAAAACGGTCTCTGCTCAAGTCTCAGCTCTCTCCTTCCTGATGATTTTTGCCTAGAAATTCCATTGAGGTGCCAAGACGTGTTTCTTAATTAAGAATGTGTTGACACTGGTACATTCCCACAAGAAGCATTAGTTTGAAGACATCTATGTTTTCTGAGGAAAAGCTGTTTCTGGGAAGGCTCACTTCCCTGCTGTGAGCCTGCACCATTCTGTGAGCCATCTGGGTGACATTTCCTCCCACGTGCTGGGCCAGCACCAATCCTTTCCACCACTTACCTCTACCTCCACACATGGCTCCTTCCCCCGTCTCTGGCCAGAAAGCGTTTTGCACCTCTGCAAGATGCTGTAGAGGAGACTGTGCTCCCTTGTCAGAGCGTGCAGCAAGACAAGGTGGTGTGTGGCCTTTCCCTGTTGGATCAGGGCTTTTATTTACTTTATCTTCTCACTGCTAACTATCTGCATACAAAGATTCATTAACAGGGCAACACATGATTTGCCCACATTAGGGAAATGAGAGCAGAATTGCTCTGTCCATTACATTTGCATAGGCTGTGAGATCATTTTGCATTCAATTCCAATTTCTTCTGAGGACATGTGTGAGTCTGCAGAAATGCAAATACATTCCCTGCTCCTTTCCACAGGGATGAAGTTTTGAAAGTGAAGCTTCCTAGAGCAAATATTAATCCTGTTACAATTAGACACCCCAGCAGAACTGTCTGAATGGGATAAGAGTAGCTGGGAAGTGGAGATCACCTTTTGTCTCTTGTAGAAAACAGTTAAAAACTGCCAAACCTTAAAAAAATTTTAAAAAAAAACCAAAACAGGAAAACAAAACACCTCTGGCAGTGTCCAAACTGCCCATTGACAGGTTCCACCCTGCTTGAGTCTTGAGGGATCTTGCAAGCAAGCAAGAACCAAGAAGGAGCCAGCCTGCCTTCAGAGGGACAGGCTGGAAGATTCAAATGTGTTCAAGGTAATAAGTTATCACCTAGAGAAGAAGAGAGGAAGAAATGGCACTTCTGCTCAGAACACATGCTGCATAGGGAGGGCTGCAGCAAGTTGAATTCATCCAGAGTGTGCTACAACCTTGTAGATTTAAACAGGCGTGTTCCACGTGTTCAAGCATGTTAAGGCTGATTCAAGTCTTCTTTGTCCAGGCTGATCTGGAGAACCATCTGTAGGACTTGGCAAGGTGCAAGCATGGTCCAATCTCTTGATGTAGTGCAGGCCTCAAGATTGTGCAGGATTGGGCTGTGGGAGTAGGACAATGCTCTTTTCTACAGGGTCATGTATATGATGTGGTCTAGCCGAGGTGATTTGGTGATCTAAACATTGCCGTGGGACTCCCGTGAGCTGTGTAGTGACATTTGTCCTGCCTCAGTTTGCTGCCTGTAGCAGGAACTGTTTAAAAATTGCTCTTAGTGTCATGGACAGAGAGGAATTTCAATACTGTGCTGATTACTGGCCCTTCCCATCTATAAAAGATGTTTTTCTATTTCTCTAACATCATTTAAGCCAATGATTCAGAATGTTCCTCCCTACTAAACCCACACAGACAGCATTGCTGACTTATTCTCCGCCTCAAGATGGTTTTGATCGACATTGATTCATGTTTGACGAAATTGTCACCTACAGTATTGTTCATCAAGTTATTTTCTCTTGGTATTAGTGACGGACTTGATTTCATTACTCTCATCAATTAGCAAGGCCCTGAAGTTAAATGGAGTGGCCTGTTATTTCCTGAAATCTTGTCTTTGTCCTTCAGAATTGATTCTCTGTGTTCCCACCTGAGTTGATGGCCAGCAAATCCAGCAGCCAGCCTTTCTGTTCCACTGTTTTGAGGTTCATTTCCTCCTTCTCATCAGCAATAAGTTCCTCCTTCTTTACATTCAGGTTTTTAAAGTTACCTTTGGCTTGCACAAAGGGTCACTTTTTCCTTTGCCCAGAAATATGGCACACCAAAATAACCCCTCAAATGTTTAGGAATGTTTAGTCTTAGTTGATCTTAATCAATAAATAGCCACAGATTTCAATTAAATTAACTTTTTCCAGTGGAAAGCAATTTATACTAAAATGTTCCACCAGTGTAGCAGGACAAATCTATTCCCTCAGCTCTGATTCTGGCTAGCCACCTTCTCCAAAGCCGTGATCAAGGAAACCTCAGACTCTGCTCTTGCTGCTTCTGGCTTGTTCCAGTGCCTGTGTAAATCAGGAGGATACTGTCAGAGCAGCTCCGTGGTACTAGCTATAAACTGGTGAGTGCAGAAGCAGGTCAAGTACTGAACTGGACTCTCTTTGGAATGGTTCAGAGAAGAGCAAAGATGGTGGGAGGTGGAATAGATGATAGACTAACACTGGATGAGTAAATTTATACAGTTTAGACAAACAAGTTCTTAAAGCCTGGTCTAGGGAATCATGAATGGCAGCTACTGCACAACTCCCTGCATCATGCAAGGAGAAATCCCTCCTGGAGTCCTGGGAACTGCAGGAACAGAGTGTCTCCTCCTCAGGAGCACCATGTTCCAGAGGAGCCAAGGCCATCAGGAAGAAGACATGCCCTTCCCCTTCCACACCAGTTCATGGGGAAGTTGTACTAGCCTGCTTGTACTTTCCTGAGTTCCTTGAGGAACAATGTCATGCTGCACCCCGCTATCTCCTCCCACGGAGTTAAACACCACCATCTAGGGCTCTGTAGGCATAGGGCTGATGGAGAGTGAAGGGGCTTCTGCAGAGGGGGAGAAAATTGTAGGGCGATGTTACTGGGACTGCAAAGCAAGAATGAGGACAAGAAAATAATTAAAATTCTCTCTTTCCCTCCCTAGTCATACCCTTCTATCTTTTTGCTCTCTCATCTTTGCTTTTCTAGCACAGCAAACAACCTAGCAGCTGTCATTTCCCCGAGAATGGCAGGTCCTTTATCTCCCAAGACATTTGCTATCAGCCGGTCTGCAGAACCACAGGAATCTTTGGTTGGGCATCAGTCCACTACTGAGTACGCAGGAATAAAGGTCATTAATTTGAAAGGGCAGAGGTGTGATAGGGCAAAAGAGGAGCCCTTTTCTTCGGGGGAACATAGTTTCTGGGTTTAGAGCTCTGGCTCCTCTGCTCTCACCACTCAGATCAGTAGGTAACAGTACTGTGAGAGCCAGCAGGCACAGCTGCTCTCTGGAGGGATGTGCAGAGAGGCTCTTACCAAAAGGCTACTGATACAGAAATTAGGAAACTCCTCAGAGGAGCCACAGCAACCTTCAGGGAGAAAAATTGTGCCTTTGGTCTTGATGGTCATGGTAGTGGGATGGAGATCACAGCAGGGGAAGGGGTGTTTTCGTGCATCACCAGCACACCTTTGAATGAGCTGAGGGAGTTCACCTGACCATTAGGGAGCTGAGCCAGGTGTTCTGCCGCATGAGGAGCTGTTTTCTTTGACCTTTCAATGTCCAGCCCAAATCTGAATGCAAGTTCAATTGATTCTGTGATCCAAAATGACCGAAGGTTCTATGCTGTGATCATGGCTGTATAATAAGTTGTAGTTGGCTTTGTCTGAAGGCAGAAAGATTATGTAAATAGAATGTTTGGTCTAAGATTTAACTCACATACAGATTATGATGTTCAGGGTAAAAAAAATAGCATTACTTGACCTGAAGTGCCAGTGTGTTGTGTACTGTGCTGCTGTCGACTTGAGCACAGTGGAGAAACAAGACAATTCTGACAGGGGTGATTCCACAGAAGTTATTAGCTCCCCAAGCTACCTTCCCACTGCCTATTTTAAGAAATCCCCAAGCCTTTCTCTGTTGGGACTGCAGCCCAAGCACAAGAATTAATATTTTAACTAAGCCATTTGAGATTCAAGTATATGTCGTGGTTTCCTTCTGTGGTCCTTTTCTCAGTACGGCAGAGAATGACCCAGGTGCACGTACTGGTGACATGCTAAACCTGGGTAACTTGCCACTTACTCACAAAGGATAAGCACTTTGAGGATATCCTTTCAAGGTTATCTGAAGATAAGGTTATCTTAGAAGACTTATCTTAAGTCTTTTGGTGTCCTCTTTACCTGAACTAGCTGCCTGGCACACGAGTGTCACCTTATGTATCTCTTAATAAAATCCTCTGGTTTTTCACTCTCTCTGCTGGTAGCTTTAATGTGTACCAGAGATCACTGAGAGGACTCATCGCAGCTTCGTCATGATCCAGTTGAAAAGTGAGACGTACTGCAGTGTCTAACACTGATTTCTGGATTAATCTTTTTATATCTGAAGGGTTTTTTGGATTCTCTGAAAGACTTGACGATTTCTTAACAATATAGTGGTTTATCCACCCAAAAGAGGACAGTAATAGGTGTG
Organism: Todus mexicanus; assembly: GCA_013389965.1. Lineage (NCBI taxonomy): Eukaryota > Metazoa > Chordata > Aves > Coraciiformes > Todidae > Todus > Todus mexicanus. Next base: position 34,762 of record WEIS01072900.1, on the reverse strand, counting down.
CTGCTGGGATTCTTATCTTGTTATGATTTATATACTGAAATAGCTAAGAATAAGAAAAATACAGCAGATTTTTTTTTCTCTTACATAAGATTCTATGCTGTCCAAGCTAACTTTAACTTGATGGAAAACGTGTATGTTTGGAAAGTGCTATCAGCTCTCCCAAGAGAAAGTCCAGTCCTTTGCAGATGAAACAGATAAAGGACGTGCTGCCACTTAGCTCAGGGAGTAATGACAGATGACAATAAAGTGCCTGCAGACATTTATTTGAACTGCTGAATTAAATTTCTTCGGTTGTACTTATGACAACATTGCTTCTTAGATTTCCAGATGTTCTTGTCACCTGCGTTTTATGAGATGAAGTTACAGGAAGCTGTTTGTAAGACTTAGTTTTTGAGTATTGGCACAGAAAACTAGACAAGGGAAGGTCCAGGGTTTAAAAAGGCATAAAAATGCACTGCTGAGCTTGAGGTACCACAATACCTAGAAAAATATGGTTCATCTGCAGTTTGGAAGTGGTGCATCAGGAGATGTGTGCAAACAAACAACACAGCTCTTCCTCTGAATGTAAACCAATCAACCATGAAGGAAGTGAAAATTGTGAATATTAGAGTTGAATAACTTCTTGATTTGAGAAAATTGGCCTTTGTTCCACAAAGGAATCCGAGATTGACACGGCACTGAGTATACTGAATATAAAGCCAGCACACACATAGCAGGTAAACTGAGAGGAGATGACAGATCTAATAAATTGTTTCTTTAATAGCTAAGCCCAGTCAGATAGAGAAGAAACAGCTCATCTCAGGAGAGCCATGTGACCACTAAATGCTGGAGGTTCTCCATCCCTGCAGGCTTTCAAAACAAGGCTACAACAAAGACAAAGTTGACTTGCTGTAGCTACAGCTGTGCAGTAACTGACAGTGGCCAGGATCTGACTGATCACAACGGAACCTTAGGAATTTGCTCAGCGTGTCCAAGTTCCCAGTCTAGTCTCAGTCACGAGCCTTCTGCAGTTAGCAGATAACAATGGGACTTTTCCAAGTACAATTCCTCTTCTCTCAGATCGAAATTGCCACCTGGAGGGGGTTGTAGAAAGAACATAAGTTCGTGGGTTTTCCGTAGGTGATATGTGGTGATATGTATCCCTTCTGAGTCTCATCCCAGCTGTACAGTAGTTATTGAAGGAATGTTCCGAGAGAGGAGTTTTGCCTGGGTTTTACTCTACCTTCTCATATTGAGGGCTCAGCAGATTCCTTTGCAATGTCCCAGCTGCTTGTGATAGGAGGTTAATCTTTTAATGAGATTTTGAAAGACTTTATTGCAAGTTTTGTGTAAGGACTCCAGAATCCCAGTGTCAGGAGCTTAATAAATAAGGTTGGTTGGTCTGGGGAATTCCATAGATCTGGAACAAAAATTACAAGAGCATTTACTTGCACATTAGGCTGTCTAATAGTCAGGAACTTATTTTTCTGTACAGGCAGTGAAGAGAAAGGAGCTCCTGCATTTGACAATTCAGAGCTCACATGGAGCCTATTTTCTGTTGCTTCAGCAGTTCTTAGAGTGTATTAAGCCTTGAGCTCCATCTTTATAGCTGAGACACTGGAAGGAAAAACCAATATACGCATTTTTTCCATTATACCATTATTATATGGAAGAATTGAGTTCCATATAACAATAAAAGTCATGCCTATTAAGTACTATTAATCAGTTGTAAGCCCCATAGTAGCTTAGTGCAACACGTGGAATGAAGTTTTAGGCTTGGATATTTGATTACCTGAAAGTACATGCGATCTGCTAACTGTAACTGTAACTCAGAAAGATCTCAAGAATGCAAATTTTTCATTAAGTGTGCTCAGTTTATTCTGATTGGTTTTCATTGAGCCTCACATTTTTCAAATGAAACGGGAACTTCAAGAAAAGCATATTCGTTCTCCAGCTTCAGAGGTGTGAATGTTGCTGGCAACACACAGTTCTTTTTTCATAGCACAAAATTTCTTGGTTTTACTGGAAGGCCATTTTTATAGCAGTAACTAAAAGGAAGCTCACATGAGAGGGACTGCAAGCAAAATCTGAAGGTTTGCTTCCATTTTTTCTCAATAAATTATGCATTGGAATCAGTCATTGTATTAAAAGTCCTGACTCTGCTGTCAGATGGAGTTGAGTAAGCGCCAAGGATGATTTCATTAGGAAGATGGGACTAAACGGCAATGACACTTCTCAACCCAGTAGGATCTCAGTTGGCTAAATAGAAAGCAGCTGCTGAATTGTTTGTTTAAACTCCAAGCTGGTAGTCTCCTATTGCAGTTCCTATGCTTTCTAAGAATTACTGTCTGGAAAAACAAACTTCTCTGACAGCAAAGCTGGCTTTCTGGGCACCTGCAAACAAGAAGCTCACAGGGACGTGCTAGTACAAGATGCAACCGTTAGAGCGATCTGCCCTCCATGTGCACTGCAGCTCACTCTGTTCAGTGATTCCAGCTTTTTATGTGCAGCGTTGCCACCCACCCTTCTGCCCTGCTGTGATTTTGCAGCGTACTTTAATTTTAACCTGAACTGAAAGACGATTATTCCCAGCGAATTGTTTATTGTGATTCCAGCCTCCTTTGCTGATTTTCTGCCTATTTTTCTGGCCTCTCTTGATCCTTTAATATTATTTCTCCTCCTTTCTCATGTTTGGATTACCTCTCCATGCAGCTCATCTGCGAATTTAATTAATGGCTGATTGCAGTGGTATGGGAAATAATAGATGCGATGTGACATAACATATTCTGTCCTGCACACAGTTTTACCCATTACTGCCCCTCCCTGTCCTTCCCTTGCAGCCCTTGATCCATTATTCAAAGCTTGCCACATTGCTCGTGAATTTTTATGGGGCAAATTTTTGAGACGTTACCTTGAATGCCCTCACTAACTAGCTCCAGGCAGTTCCCTGGCTCTCCAAGTGTGGTGGGTTTGTGTCCACCCTGCAGCCTGGGACGATCTCACCCTTGCCCCATGGGACAAGACACCCAAAACTCAGACCCTGCAACACTCAGCATTGCAGGACCTAGACTAGGTTGGGGTCTAGCCCCAAAACCACCTTTTAAAACAGGAAACAACTGCTAGTAATTTTGGAAAGCTTCTCTTCCAGTTACATGTATTAAGAGTTCAAGAGCTGGGAGAAGGATCTCCAAAATTTCTGAGCACCAAGCTGGGAAGGCTAGAGTCTCCTTTTAAATACTCTTCTTTAGGAGAAGCATAGTGAACACTCTCCGCAAATTCCTACTTCCCTGTGACTACTTTTCTTTTTCTCCCCCTGCCCTTCTTTTTGCTTTCCAAGAGATTATAACAGAGGTTGACAAAGTGCTAATCTTGCTGAGGATTACGCACGAGGAATCTCTATTGATTTCCTTTTTTTCTTTTACAGAAATAATACAAGTCTGCATTGCAGGGTTTTGGGAGCTGCTGGGGATGATAAGGCACTTTTTTTCTAACATTAACTTCAAGGTTTTTGCTTGCATAAAGTATTGATTTATTAGAGAATCTACAAATAATATACTTAGCAGAGAACATGTTGCATTTATAGACCCGAAAATCCTCATTAGTGTATATAATACCTGAGACATAATAATGCAGGAAAAGGAACGTTATTATCATTTTTATCTAGTGCTGTGAGTTCATACAGTGTTACACAAACTGTACATGTAGTGCCTCAGATACTTACTGTACAGTGCAGTGTGTCTGTCCAGTTGTCTTCCTGCCACCCAGCTTCCAGCAAGAAAGTCTGGACAAGAGACAGTGAAATAGGCTTAATTCTTACCGTCCTGCCCTTCCTTTTCAGAGCTAGTGCAGGACGAGGGGCTTTCAGGAAGCCTTAGAGTGTAATAATTTCAGGTGATTTCCTTTCTGGGAGGCACGTACTCAAAGTAAGGGCTTGCTCTGGGAAGTGCCCTGTCACTAAAAGGTCTCTTACTTCCCTGCCTGTTGCAGAAGGATCCCTTCCACTGCTTTCACCAGTGCATCCAGTACAGGATGGGAGCAACACATACATGATGCATTGGAGATGATGATGACAGCACTGCCGGTCAGGAGTACTGGTTGCAGGTTGCTAGAGGGATTTACAGCAGTTTGATATAGTGGACGTGCTTTGGAAGAATGTGGGAAACGGACAACTACCTCTGGTCTTCTGGGCTGGAATTCCAGTATCAAGGTGCTCAAGAACTGCAGAACTTTGGTTTTGAAGGGCTAGTGGGTTTTTAAAGTCCTTCTGTAAAGGCAGGAACTGTAAAAAAAGTCATGGTAGTGTGTGGTACAGGGAGCTGTCTGACCATCCTGGATGTGAGAGGAGTTAAAATGCACTCACTAACTGTCCTCTTTCAAGGACTGTAACTGGCAGGATGGTGCATCATGTCCCCAAATCATCACATCTGTTTCTGAACCCCGTGGGACATTGAGGTATAAAACTGGGTGTCTGATGTCTCTCTCCATGGTGTACCAGCTGTTAGATCTGTAGCTGAAAGGTCTACCACTCCATAAAGTTTCTATTCCTTCACTTCTCATTTTAATTAAAAGATTCACAGTCACCTCTGTGGAAGAAAACATCTTGTCATTTGGAAGCTGAGAAAGTCCTGAATGCTTAGAGCTCCTGGCATCCTCAACGTCATGGGGCAGTCATTTCCCCAGCAATTTTGGCAGCTGTTCCATCAGATGTTTCTTTGTAGCAGGCTCCAAATTATATCATTCAACTGAAATACTTGGAATGCCCATATCATGTCTTTTGCTCCAATAATAGATTATTTCTCTAGGATGACCGTAGAGAAATAAGGGTGAAAGTTCACACTACTAATCCTGCTTCAGCTGTTATCATTCTCTTTTAACTTCCCATTAATTAGGTTTCTTTCCTATCAGCAGCTCCAGAGGCTGAGTCCAACCAGCTGAAAGTCACATTTGCCACAGCGAACGGTGTGGGTTTGGAATTCAGCATTAGTTTTCAAGGGAACTTGCCCAACTATTTCAGCAGATTTTTGTGAGAGATTTGCTGTTTACTGCTAGAACCACTCACCGCTTTCAAGACTAATAAGTAATTGTGATAGCTATCAATACAGTTATGAGGCAGTCGCAACATTAACTGCTGGAGAAATTGCCCATCCAAAGAGCTTCTGCAGCAGTTAACCTTGGATTTTTGAAATACATAAGAAAATTGTTGCTATTGGGGCATGATTAAAACTATTTACTACTACAGCTAAATTTAGATAGCCCTTTAAACTGAGCTCATTCCCAATAATTTATTGTGTGCTTAAATAAATAGATCCAGTTTCTGAAACTCTCAAATTCAAACTAATTCAAGGTGCAATCAGTACATAAAATCTGTTCCTCATGGAGATTCAGTGGAAAGACACAATTTCGCTCTTAATTTCTACACACGGTTTTGTGTTACAGGTCCCAGAAACACAACTATCCACTGCATTTAGATCTTTAGCAGCTGTCACGACTCCTTTATGGCTCTTCCACTGCATGGAATAAATGTTCATACTGACTTCATGCCACCTACCCAGAGGTCAGATAGTTTAATTAAGAATTAAGCTAAGAAATGAGAGGGTTTCCCACATATGAAAATAAATACTGGCTTAAACTCAGCGAGCTTTGGCCACATACACAAGCCAAAGATGTTTCTAAATCGACAGGACCCAGGACTTCAGCTACCTCCTGACTTCTACTATGAGCGGTAGAGGGACACCTCCGGAAGATGATACATCACATCTTAAGGTTTTCTCTTCTGTCCTCTGAAGATGCCTTTCTTTCTTCTTTTATGGTGAGAGGAACCCAGAAAACTATCTCCAAATACCAAACTTTTTGTCGACCAAAGCCAGTGGGATGAACCCCACACAGCGTTCAGCAGGTACACACTTTTCTCACAAGATGACCAGTTGAGGAAGACCCAAGAGCAAGAAATATGGTATTAGAAAGTCAGTTTCCGATGTGGTAGATCATGCCTCACGCTGGACATGACTCAAGGCCATGGTGTCAGTCAAGGTTTTCCCAGGGCATAAAGAGATGGAAATATACCCAAGGATGAAATTTGCACATTAAGGATGGACTTGGAATTAAGTTATGTCTTCAGATTATGGTACCTGTTTCCTGTCTTTCAGAGAAAAAGGTGTTTGTTGGAGCAAATTATTTTCACACCGAAGTGTGTAGATCAAATGAAATAGCGTGATTGCACTCACAGGCATCCCTAAGACAGTAGATAATGGATGTACCCTACTCACCAGTGTTATTATTAAAGCTTCAGTTGTACAATTCATACTGAGATTCTCCGAGTACTTACTGCCGTTGGAATCAGTGAGAGTGTTCTAATTAGGACTAGGATACAAGAACTGCACATTTTAACCAAAAATAAGAGGAAGTTAGGCTTCTGGCAGTATTTGTTTACCTGGGACCTAGTCTGTATTCTGACATTGCACTGGATTTCTAGAACACTTTGAAGATAAAAGCAGTCTGAGGGCAAATCTTAAAAAAGAATGGCAGGGAGGGGAAAAAAGAAACACCTTATCACCCCTTTCAGGTCCTATTTTGTCAGTCTTTCCATAGATAAATCAAAAAAAGAAACAAGATGCCAGCAGATGTCTTGGTTGTATTATCTCAGGATGGATTTATATCAAATACACCCCAAAAAATATTTATGTTTTTGTAAGTCAGCTAAATAGATGTTATTGCATAATGTTATTGACATTTAAAGAGACTTCAAATTTTCTATTCATTAGAAATGTTAGGGAAACCATTCTCCCATTTAATATCCCTTTAACAGACTGATTTCTTTTTCTAATGTGTCCTATTAACAAACATCAATACATCAGCATTTTTCCTCCAAGTCAAAACTTGGAAAGGTGAAATTTTCCAGATAATTGATGAACCACTTAAAAATCATTGCGAAGAAGAGGACAGAGTCATGCTGGAGCAGTGCAAAGCTAGAAGGATTCTGGACCCATTCTGAAGATGTAGCCAGAGGCACTAGAGGGCTTCCCCCTGTCTCATGCTTCTTTATGAAGCCCTTGAGTCCTGCCAGTTTGGTGAGACTCATCTCACCCCAAATCTGAATTGTCTTTTGGAGATAATTTTCCGCTCTGAGCATGTTTCAACCTTGTACTGAAGGAACACATTAAAGGAGCTATTATTTTTGTTCTCACTACTTAAAATGATTCGCCCCTCTAGCAGCCACTAGCCAGCAGTATTGGGTTTGTGTGGCAAGGTTTGGGTAGGAAGGGGGCTTCAGGGGTGGCTCCTGTGAGAAGCTGCCAGAAGCTCCCTCTATGTCTGATAGAGTCAATACTGCCAGCTCCAAGACAGACCCATGCTGGTGGAGTTCATGAAGAACTATAGCCCATGGGAAGGACTCACATTGGAGATGTTCATGGAAGACTGTCTGCTGTGGGAGGAATCCCACAGTGGAGCACAGGAAGACAGGACTAGAGGCGCAAATTCTTGGACATTGCAGAAAAGCTGAAAAAGCTGGGGAGAATGAGAAGGTCCCTGAATAGCAGTGGAAACAAAGCCACTGCGCAGCGCTTTGGGGTGACTTGCAATGTGATTTTTCACAAACTTACCAGGTGTCAGTGCATTTCATGTCATTTGAAGAAACAACCAGTTCTAATGGGTTTCATCTCCTTTCAACGTGTTCAATTGTATCTTAGGAAAGGGATAACCACTATCGTCCTGCTTCTCTGGAAAGAAGAAAGGTGGTAGCTACGTCTTCTATTATAGTTGCAATAAATGATGGTGAAGATGTGCTCCTCAGAGCTCTGGGTGCAACAGAAGAGTTTTCCGGACTGGACCGTTGGGGATCAGTATGGAAATCTAGGCTGACCTCGTGCATGACCAGACCAAACACTTCACCCAGTGTTCCATGCAGCTTATCTCTGCTAGCTGAGCTAGAACATTTGGTTTAGCAGGAGACAGTCATATCTTTATTAAAGGCCTGAAGGGAGAAAAAACTCAACCACGTCCTTTGGGAAGCCATTCCATTTATCATTCGACATATCTTTTAGTTAATATCTTGTGACATATTTCATCCGTTGCCTGAAGAATATTCAAACATCTATTCATTTCCCATGAACCCCATATGAATTTACATCACCCGAGTGATGCATATGGTAACTCAGATTTACTCCCAGAGAAGACTGGGTGGATACATTATTGATGCAGTAAGATGGGGATAAGAGCTTTCTCATTCCGATCTAGGCTGCAGTTTCTGCCAAAGCTGGATTGTGTGAACTGGAGTTTTCACCCAGGGTTTTTAGGTCAGGGTAAGAAGCATCCCAAAGGAGGAGGAAAGGTCAGCTCTTTCTATATGTAGGTGGCTAGACTCCATTTTAGAAAGGGGAAAGCTGAGAAATAAAGTTTATTTAGGGATTGATTTTAAGAACTCCTAGGTGGTGACTGCTGAAATTTGAGCTACACTTGGCAAGGCAGTGGGGAACCTCTGGCCTTGCCCAGGTTTTTACTTTTATTTTGAATTCCGAAATAATTCTGTTGTCTGGTGATGTTTATTAGTTACTCTGTAAGACAAGGAGTATTTGATGCCATCAAGAAATTCCTCCTTTTTGGAAGTATTGACTTGATTTCTGAAGTGAAAATTGCATGTAAGATTGTTTCATCCAGAAATGACCAGGGGTTAAATGATGTGTTCATCATCTCTAAATCAAAGCATGTGGTGTGACTCACTCTGGCCAGCTTCGTTGTTGTTCTTATTATAGGATCTCCTACAAAGGTCACATTTAACTACTAAAAATAAATCCATAGCCCAAAAAACATTCGTTCTTCAGCAAACAATTTGAGAAAATATAGGCTACTCTTGTATTAAAAGTACAGATCCGGGTCACTGAGCTGACCTACTTAGGGGATATTTTAGGGCTTCCCAAAAGATTTCATGTCCTCCAAATGTCAATCTTATTACCGTTCCACACATCAGAATAAATCTTTTTACATCAGAGAAGACTGTTATTTAGATGTAGATTTATATCAAAGTTTAACCAGATTAACTTTTCTTATGAGAAACACATAAAAAGTTGAGATGAACTTGACTATAATGTTTAGTAGCAGGAGGAGGACTTCAGTAAAACCTTATTTTGGTCCCAAATGGTATGAATGATTCAGGTTTTAGACCCTTTGATGACATGGGATGTAATTCTGCCAAAACCAGAGAAAACCTGCTATGTGAGCAGAGTCAGGCCTCTTTGTTTAAATGCTACCGTTAGTGCTAGTTTGAGACCAGGCTCTTTAACTCAAACAAGGAGTGGGACCCAAGGAGCAACCTGATTTCCAACCTCATGCTCCAGCTCACAGAATGATGAGATGTTTTCTTTAGAGCATGAATGTCTTTAGCCTTTGCCTTTCTCTTGTTGGTGTGATATTGAGTGGGGTCAGCTAAATAATTGAGGTTGGACTTGGTGATCTCCAGAGGTCCCTTCCAACCTCTAATATTCTGTGATTCTGTGAGATACCTGCTGTAGAGGTATTACCTGGTGGGAGTGAAGGGTAGTGCAGCCATGGTATCACAAGGGATTCTAATTAACTGATGACATTACTAGAGCAAGACCAATAAACCCAGCCTTGTGCATTTCAGTCTAATCACATCTTCAGGTGGAATAATACTTTAATAAGCCTTAAGCTGGATTTGATTTTTAATTTTTTTTTTTCATACACCAGGAATTGAAATCAAGGCAAAAATGGTTGGAAATTATTTAGCAGTTACCAAGAATTAAGGAAAATCCCTTATTGTTAATCAAAGTGGATTAATATTTTTCTCGGTATTGAGGAAATATAATATATTATACCCAGTTTATTAACTGAGCTCAGACGAGGATCAGTTTCTTAGAATGGCCGTCGCTCAAGACGGCTGCTGTTTGCTATGGTACGATTGTTTATCTGCTTGCGTCCAAGCAGCCTCTGATGGATCAGTTGCCTTCCAGTGCTTTCAATTTGTATAACAGCATGGTGCATCAAGATGCCATTAACACTGAACGAAGAAAATCTATTAATAGAGAGGCCTGGATGGTCAATAACTCCTCAGGATGTATTCACGGTAAACACTCACGACGCCCATACTGTCCATGGTTCGCTGTTCTTTGGGTTGTAGGAGATTGCTTTCTGTGTATCAGATATCTGTGTGTGTCCTGCTACATTAGCAGAAGCCGCCTTGCAGCCATCCATCAGTCCCAAGCACAGCGTCTCAGCAGCTCAGTATTGACAAGCACCCTGCAGCCTCCTCTCCAGTCTGTAGCAGGCTTAGCGATCTGTCTGTGCAGGGGGTGAAAATGTCTCTTAGAATCTGTTGAGGTCATATCTAGTGTAGGCAGTGCTGTGACCATAAGCCCTTGTTCCTCTCCCATTCTACCTAAATGCTTTTCTTGAGGCACTTTGTGCTCTCGCGTTTTGATGCAACTGGCCCAAACTCTTTTGTTGTTTCCATGACGCACATTGATTCCATGTTTCCCCTACACCTCTCCAAAGAGCAGTGCTTTTCTTTAACCTTCCTTGGTCTCAATTCACCATCAGTTTTCCCTCCTGATCTTTCCAGGGAGTCTCATTAAGCAAAAGTGATTTCTCTAGCCATCCTCCACAGAGCAATCCTCCCAGGCACCACCACTGTGGTTGGTCTTCCCTGAACACTTGCTGGCCTGTTAATGTTGGGGTGACCTTGTCACTCGCTAGAAGTCCCTGAAAGGAGGTTAGAGCCAGATGGCTTCGGGCTCTTCTCCCAGGTAACAACTGATAAGACAAAAGGAAATGGCACTAAGTTGCGCTGAGGGAGATTTAAGTTGGACATTAGGAAAAACTTCTTCACAGAAAGGGTTGTCAAGCCCTAGAAGAGGCTTCCAAAGGAGGTGGTGGAATCACCATCCCTGGAGGTATCTGAAAGACATGTGAATGAAGTGCTGAGAGACTTGGTTTAGTGGTGGGACTGGCAGTGTTAGATTAATGGTTGGACTCAATGATATTAAAGGTCTTTTGCAACTAAAACAATTCTATGATTCTGTGTTGTTGGAGACTCCAGCGTCAAAGAGAGCCACAGCTCTTTCTCACCATGCTGCCAGCTCCACGAGGAGAGTTCCTGGAGTTATTTCACTCCTCCTTGGTCCCCCTAAATCTTGCTCTAAAAGCCACCTATTTTTCTACTTCCAGCTGTCTGTGTTGATAGCAGCATCTGTTAGGAAGCTTGTCTGATTTACAATTGTGACTGGTGCAGGTTTCCTGGAGGAACAGGCATCAGATAGTATTCTTTCCACAGAGACGCTTGCTTCAATAGGCTGTACGCTCCTACCATGGTATTTCCTGCGTGACTCATGGCAAAGCTGCTGCTGCTGGTGAGACTGTAATTGTAACCACTTAGAAATGATAAAGCTCCGTGCCTGTTACTACACCTTTCTGATAATTAATTTCTATTAGTGATTAGCGTTGGGGGATTGCAGACCTGTGAAGTCAACTTTCACAGCTACTTTTACAAACAAAGTGCTGAGCAGCCTGGTGGATTTACTACACAGCCCAAGAACCTCTGTCTTAGATATCGCAATGGAGTGGTTGGCCTGAAAAGACCAGTCCTAATCCTGAAGCTGGGCCTTCCTGCAGCATATATTTTGGCAGGGGTTTTCTTCTTGCTTACCTGGATGACTGAAAGAAGCCGAACAACTTTTTCTAGTTGCACTTTTTTACTTGGTATGTGTTCCTTGGGAAGTTTTGGAGATTGGCTTTGCTAGTGAAGAAAGTAAACACGGAAGGTTTAACAAAATGGAAAGTCACCACCAGTGACTTCCAGCACAACTTGAATTGTCTCTGCTTTTACGAAACAGCATCAGCAGGACTCGTGGAGACTGTACCTGCTCAGTGTTGTCTGTAATCTAGTGGGTTTGGTGAATTCAGAAGACCAAGTGGGAAGGAGGCACCAGCCCCTTGTTCTGAAATTCCTGTCGCATGGAGTTGCATACAGGTCTTAGGCTTGGGTTTGGTCCAGCTCTTGTTCTATGCAATTTAGGGCACGAAATGAGCTTCATGATGCTCATCTTGGTCACAAGCAGAGGAGGGGACCAGCTCTCCAAGGAACCTGAAAGTTATAAACTTTGAGCTATGAGTGCATTGTGAGTCAGGTGGAATCCTCTATGGCGACATTTAGGAGGGCAAATCTGAGCATAGATCTGTTGTTCTACTTCGAGTGAACTAAATCTTTGTAAAATCAGGGGGTTAGGAACTGAACAACACCAGTGTCCAGCTTTCAGAGCAGTGTGTCCACTGCCACACCATGCACTAATTATTCATTACTGTGTGTACACAAGATTGGGTGCATCTGTGTTTGAGCCTAACTATACATCCTGTTTTCGTATTTTTTCCATCAAAATAATTGTGATAAAAACATACTGTGAAAGAAGGTGATCTTTGTGTTAGCCACATACACTTGCACTTTTGCTCAGGGGAAAATGAAAACATCTCCAGGCTGTTTTGCTATTCAGGCTGCTAAAAGATGGATCTGAGATGTGGATATAATGCCTCTTTTTCTCATCAGCTTCTCCAGCTCCCATTGCCTATCCTATCAAATTTATGTCTGTTTTCTTAAGTCTTTCTATTGTAATCTCATGTCAGAATAAATGCAGTATTTCGGGTGACTTCTTATGAGAATCATGGCCATGTAAAGAGCACCAATAACAGATGATGGCTCTATATGTCTTGCTGAAAATTATATTGGCTTCTTTTGATTCTTTCACATTCCAAACTTTATTGCAAACTCAATCAAGTGTTTTGAAAAATACTAAACCAGAATAAATAGAGATTGACAGAAACATATCTTGGAATAAATAGAGCTGCTGGAAAAAATACGGAGTTTTCGTGGGGGAGAATGGCAATCTCGCAAGTAGGCAATTTCAACAAAATAGGCTGCCATGAGTGAATAAATATAAGTGTAATTATTTGTGTGGAATATGAATGGAAAGAGTCACTGGAAACTCAGTGCAAACATACGGTAACATACAGGACAAATTTAGATGGCTCAAGTAGAGCAGTTTCAAGCATAAGAAGGAAGTAGCTGTTTCCATCTCTTGGGGGAAACATCCTGGAAATACAGCTTAACATGTCTGGCAAAACTTTCCGTGTTGTTGGTGCCACCTGTGCCACTCAGCACTGCTTGTTCAGCTGGTTCCACCAGTGGTTCGTTGTCCTCCCAAGAGCAATGAGAAGCCCCAACAGCACTGAGGGGAGACGAGCTGTGGAGATCTTGCACAAAACGGGATCCCTCCTAAGATTTGTCAGGCATTTGTTCAATGCGGCTTGCAAAACTAGAGAATTAATTTGTACCTTACTGATGTTAATTAGAATCCCAGCTATCATCAATTAGCCAGGTAGATAACAGGAGTGCAAATAACTGATTCACCTGCTGTGTGAGATGTTTGGTCCCTCCCCACTCCTGCTTTTGAGCACAACCCCTTGACAATAGGCACAAAACATAGGATCAATTCTATTGATCACCCCGGCATGTTTTCCCTCTCTCGTATTGCTTCTCATTCACCTGCTCTAACAAACTGCGATACATCAACAGAAACACTGGTGTCACGTATGACATGTCCTGACAGCCAGCCAGGATAAAGAATATTATGGAGGATTTACCACTGAGCACTGATTAATAGCTAAGTTATCTCACTGAAATCAGCTGACTACCCCAGACAGCGTCCCAGGACACTGCTTCCTTTCGGCTGCTCTCTGATTAAGGATTACCAGACAATCTGACACAAGAAATAATAATTTCAAATGGCAGTACTAGAGAGAAGAGAAGTTCAAGAGGTCCAGTTATTCCCTTCACACAGAGACAGCAGCTTTCAACTCCTGAGGGAAATAAATGGGAGGAAAAGGCCACTACCTAGGGACACCATGTGAAAACCCCAAGCCAGGCTGGCTGCGTGTCCCCATGCTGCTGCCCTTTATCGCTGAGCCCCTCATGATGGGCTCCTGTCTCGCAGCAGCAATGGCTGAACATTAGCCGCTGCTGGTGGTGTTATGGTGTTATGGTGCCCACCATCTAATTTCTTTCTTCTCCTCTTTCCCCTTGTGCCCTGCCCGTTCATCAGACCTCATCTGCCTGTAGAAGATGTCTGGTATAGCTTAAGGTATTCAATTCTGTTGTGGGTTTGATCTCACCCTACTGGCTTTTGGAATGAACAACATGCAGGCGAAGGTATTGCAAAAATTGCATCATTCCTGTATGTACAACTTAAGGTTCTCATTGCTCATCAGGAATTGGCAGGTGTCTGGCGCTGCTCCAGCATAGGAGCACTCTGGCACTGAATTCACACAATTAGCCCTTAACAAGAGGATTCTCTCTCTCCTGGGGCTAGGCTGTCAGTGTGTAGTTTTGTCCTGCACTGTGGGGACTCAATGACTCATGACAGTGCTGTCTTGGGACTCTCTGGACCATCCACTTTATAAGAGGTCATGGGAAGTTCTTCACTGTATGTTGGAAACACCAGTCACACAGTATATCTCTCTCTAACTATCCTGGTCTGACCTGGCCAACAGCATTCTTCTTCTGCTCTAGGAGAGACCATTCTTTTACATTAGCATTAAGAAGGATTTAAAAAATAATAATCAGCAAAGGTCTATAAACCTGTGAGAAAGTGATAGCCTAGAGGCTCAATTCCAGAGCCATCAACCCAGGCTTCAGTTATACCAGATATGAAAAATAATGGGAAATAACAGATTGCCACTGTACTAGTGTGTTATACATAAATGTTTCATCTTGATCAGAAGTCAGAAGATTATAATTGGGCTGAATGGGGTTTAACACCTCCCATTCAGTGAGAGCCTGTTGAGTCATCAAAGCTCAAAGAGAAGGTAGTAAAGGAAAGACTGAAAACAGATGTAACAGCAGGAACAGCAAAATACTGGTGAGCTCACGGTGCTTACCCCGGATCTGTCTAGTTCATGGTGCTGTGTTATGGCATGTTCATCTGAAGCACCAAAAAGAAAAAGGCAGTGGTAGTAAGTGTCTATGTGGGTCATCAAAGGAGTTCAAGGAAAACATGGGGCAGCTCAGCTAGCTGATCTGAACTGGACCTAGGTATCCTAGGCCCCGTTGTAAATGTCCCAGTAAAATAAAGCCTTGATGAAGAGATCAAATCATTAGCTGATCCACCAGCATTTCATTTGGAGCTGAATGGACTTTTGCAAACAAACCCAATGTTTCCAGGAGTCCTGACTGCCCAGCACAGGAGTGGTCTTAAGACAAAAAGAAATAAGAGAGTATTTGGTAGGGAGAACTCAGATGAGCACCTTTCAGTGGTCATCCCAGATGCTGTAAATCTGGGTGGACCCACAAGGAAACCAGTCCAATGTTGGAAGATTTTATTTCAGGGTATGTGTCTCTGGAGCCCCACAGTGGTGACTCCCCCAGGACTGTATCTCAGAGTCTTTGTCTCCAGAATAATCAGTGATTTAGGAGCTGCAAGGGTGTTTGTGCAAGCAGGTACCTGAAAATCCAGGAGCCTGAATTTAGCTGAAGATGCTGAACAGTGAATCCAAGAGAGGAATAGACAGTTCTGTTCGCTTCACTGCAGCTTGTATCAATTATACTGAGCAGCTACTGGGAACAGGTACTGTTTTGTTAACACTGCATATTGTTGTTGCCAAAGTGAAATTTTCTCTGCAGTTCTGCTTTGCAAGATGTTAGTTCAGTCAGAAACCAAATTCAAAAAAACCCACGACTGTGCCTGTGAAGTGTAAATCAGGGGATTGTGGCTGCTCTTCCTGAAGTTTTGTAGATCAGATCTCTGCACATTTTGTTGTGATCAAGAATTCCTGGACATCAGCTCTTTGTTTTGCTTTCAGTCTAGTCTGTCGGTCTCTGTCAAGTTCACAAGCTATCCTCTCACTCAAAATGAGAGCCGAGGCTTCTGTCTTGTCTCTGAAGGAAGCCACGCTCATTTTGAATGTTCGTTGTAGGAGTGGCCTGACCAGCCTTTCTGAAGTCTGGATCAAACTTACTTCGAAATTCTTCCACTGAAAGACACGAGGTATTCCAGTATGCCTGGGACAAGTGCCTGGGGAAGGAGGGAGCTCGGCTACATCGGGCTGATGCCCACCTCCAGAGGGAGGAGGGCTTGGTACCTCCCTGCCTTGCAGTGTGCATCCCAGCATCTCCTTCCAGGGAGTCAGTTGACATCAAGCTCTTTTTCTTTTCAGGGAAGCTGTTTCTTCACAACTCTAGCAAGGTCTCTGCTTACTGCCTCCTCTTACTCAGAGTATATCTTGTGCACAGTGGGGAACAACTTCAAATGAATCCTATTTTTTTAGCCTTCTGTTCGTTTTCCAGACAGCCCTTCCACTGTCTTCCACGGAGCGAAACAAATGGTTCATCACTGAGTTGAGCTGCCTGCTTCAGGGGCACACTGACCTGAGCTGACTTGTGTCTTCAAGCTCACAGAAACCAGGCTGAAGTTTATGCCTGGTCGAAAAGCAAATGATTCCAGGCTGTTGAGCAACCAGCTGCATTCTGCTCCCTGTTACAGGAGAGATGAAATGTGGAGTGACCCTCTGGAAGCACCAAAGCATTCAGGGCTTGCAGAATCTACACTAGGGATCCTCAAAGCTATTACCCTTATTCTGAACTAGATTGATGGAGAAGGAGTTGGTGACTATTAGAAAATGAACTCAGTCCTTCACCTTCATTTGGTATTAGGGCAGTAAGAATAGGGAGAGAGAGGAAAGACCCAATCTGCAGGAGGAAGCACTTCCAAGGTGCTACTCTGGGCTATCTAGCAGAAGGTACAATGATGACTCAGCACTACAAGTGACATGGATTGTCCCTTCAATATTTACTTATCATCAGATGCCTCCCAGAATCTGTCCTATGACCTGCAACTGGTGATAAGCAGTCTTCCAGATGTTCCTCACAGCTTTGCAAATAAATGTGCCAATATACTGATATTTTCTAATTAATTCTGGACTCCAGAAGCCAGGAATTTACCTATCTAGGGGGGTTAATTGCTTGCAGACATACATCATCCCTCCAGCTGTACTTGCTCAAAAACTATGAGCGAGTGACATCTTACAGGAGTTTATCTGTACTATGAAGAAGATTAAGATCCTGGTTACAAAATTGGAAGCAGGGCTGTAGAAGAGGAAAGGAACAAGAATAAATGCAATCTTAGAGCCCCGCGTCACTACTTACTCAAACTCCATTCCCTACTCTCCCTGGGTCTCTGTAAATCAAATCAGAGTTGTAGAAGGTGAGGCCGGCTCTGAAAGTTCATCCCTTCCCTCCCGTTATATTCAAAGTTTCCTTGCTGCCATTGAATGTAAATGAAGTTTCAAAGCATGTTGGAAGAGCCGCCTCTCGCTTCCCTGTCTCTCTTCTCTTTGAGGGAGTCTGGCTGGGCTTCAGCTTGTTGTGAATTCTTGGTGGTTTAGACTGCAGATGAAACATCCCTACGCTTCTCCAAAACATCTGCCTTTTGATATTTCAAAGGTTTTAAGGAATGTTGACTCCTCATTTCTGTTCACCATTTTCCCCTCAGGAAGGCAATCAACTTGCAGCTGTATCTGCTTACCTTGTTTTATGAGGCGTGGCTGTTTTATAAGGAGCAGCTGAGGGACCTAGGACTGTTGTTTGGAGAAAAGGAGGCTGAGGAGAGACCTTGTTGCTCTCTACTACTACGTGAAAGGAGAAGGTTGCAGTGAAATGGGTGTTGGTCTCTTCTCCCAGGTAACTTGTGATAGGACAAGAAGTAGTGGACTTAAGTTGAGCCAGGGGGTGTTTAGGTTGGATATTAGGAAAAGTATCTTTACTGAAAGAGTGGTGAGACATTGGACAGGCTGCCTAGGGAGGTGGTGGAAGTAGATGCCAAATGTGAGGAGGGCTTGAGCTGCCTGCCCTGTACCTGTGCTGTCAGCTGATGGGGCATGATTGTGAAAGGCCTTTGAGATGTAAGAGCCAACGTTTGGTTTTTTTGATGATGTGTAAATGTGATGTCTCTGAGGTTTCTTAGCACTTTTATTTCATATATTCATTGGCAAATTAATTGCTAAGATTGATTTTGGAGGACTCTGTTCCTGAATGCTCTGCCCAGGGTGTTTCGTAGGCAACTGGCAATAGGATGTCTTGCTGAGGCTCTTCACCAGACCTTGCTGACAGCCCTCGCTGGCATTTCCAAAGAGACCTTCATATATATGATTCAAAAAATGGTTCTATATCTAGAGGATTTCCCAAGCTCTGCAGAACAATTGCATGATGATGAAAGGGCTTTTAAACCCCTCAAAGGTTCTTTTCTCTTTCTGTGGTCATAAAATGAAATGTTTTATTCACATCCATACTCCCATGGGTACAGTTTCTGTAACAAAAGATGCTGCAAATGAAACTCTAACACCAGCATTGGATTAGAGCATTTTGTCATTAAACTGCTTAGAATTGTGTTCAGTCTTTTGCTTTAACTTAGATAAATTAGTTTGTCATTAGTTTCCACAGTGAGATTTCCATTTTCTTTCCCTGCATTTGATACCAAAGGGCTTCAAAGTAGCTTTCCTAGTGAGATACAGGATCAGGGAGGAGACGTGCTGTTCCCCAAACACGGCTGCCTCACATTTCTTATCCAAAGCAAGTCAGAAAGAGTAGTTCCAGAGAAGAATATTGTTGTGTTTGTTATTAGGCATGAATATCTCATTTAATACCAATGTCAAAAAGTATTAATATGTCGAGAATATGTTTTATTCTAACAGGAATTATATTTTTTTGTTGTGTTATTTGCAAATTAAAATAGCTTTGAGCACTCCCATGCATTAAAAGGTTCGCCTTGCTCAGCAGCAGACACAAGGCAAAGTGTGCTGAGTAAGAGGCTTTCTAGCACAGCAGCAGGTATCCTGTCGTGCTCTCATGGCAGGAAGATTGGTTTAACCTCTTGCTTTCTTGCAAGTCACCACCAAACCTTCTCAGGGAGCTGTGGCAGCTTGAATATCCTCTCTCCCCAGCATCGTAACACACATGGGTCTGTAACAGCTGGCAGCAAAAGTCAGTCAGGAGTGAGCCCTGGTCATTGCTTGGTTGACCTTTTCAAGTGGCTGTGCTGGAGGCTCTTAGTCAAATATTCTCGTTATTGGGTGCTTTTCTGCAGTGCTGATGCTCAGCCTGTCGCCTGTAATCTGTTCCTGTTCCCGGTATATGCTCTTCTGTGCTGATTCACCTTTGGGGCCTTTTTTTCAAGCTCAGGGAGGCAGAGGTTCATTGAGACCAATTTCAAGCTTTTCCTTGAAGTGTCTCACTATAGGAGCATGTTGGATGTAAGGTTCCTAGGCTCCCTCTTTAGTTAGTGAAGACAAATTGGCACTTTCAGAAGAACAAGGGGAGAAAAGGGAGATGTTGTATTTATTCATAATTTATGGGGCTACAAGGAGGAGTACCGGAGTTGTTTTTCAAATTATTAAAATGCCATTTCCCAGGGTAATTTTGGAAAGTTCTGTGCAGAGAAATCCTGATGCTTACTTGTTGAGTTAAAACTGCCCCAAAGCCCAGTGGGATTGTTTGGCTCCAATAGGAGATATGCTTTTTGTGATCATGATGTAAAAGGCATCCATGTCTGCCCAGTACCAAGCAGTTTGCGAGCGCCCTGAGAGCTGGAGCAGCTGGTCTGTGTGGCTGACAGAGAACAGTCGGTGCTGATCTGACACTTGGAAACAGCACACAATCTGGGATGAAGGTGACCTTCACACTCTGCCTGTTAAATGTACTTGGTCTTAAGGGGGATTGCCAGTCTGTGGAGGAGAAATGATGTTTTCATGATGACCAGTGCTTTCAGATGCATCCTGCCTTTGAAATTAACTCTTTCTTTTGGGGGATTTACTGACTTAACAGTGCAATTTCTTTCTCCCAATTTGCGTGACAGTGGGTCATGTCTTTTCCCATCATTAGCTTCTGTGTAACTTTGGTAAAGAAGAATGTCCCTGCTTTGCTCCCATGAAAACCATCATTCCATCACATAGGTGGGAGGTCCTGTGGGCTACCCGGGTTTGGACGGTGCCAGTCTGTAGCCCAGAAGAGGTGCCCTGCTGACACTGCAGAGTGAATCCTCATAAACTGAGCGAGCAGCTTGGGCAGAAGCAGAAGGAAATGGGTGAGAAAGGGTATAAAGATTCCTTTGGTTAGGAATGAGCACTAGGCCAGATTTGTGCTTTGATCCATATAGGAGCCTAAGCTGTGGAAACATCTCCTGAAGGAACGTGCTGAGAGGTCCCCTTGGTGGCTTTGGCACAAGTTAGGTCTGCTCTGTCCATTACCTGTGATGTGCTGTGGGACAGCAGAGGTAGAAACCGGGCAACGTTCAGGATTAGCATTGTATGGACAGTCATCCTCTATTACAGAGCCTTAATCTCCAGTGAGGAAGGGATACTGAAACATACTGGTGAATTTAAGCCTCTGTGTCCATCCGGAAGCATCTCATAGGTCTGTTGCATGGTTAAATACACAACAGGCTTTGAGACACCCCAGATGCTGCGTTAGTGGATGCCAACATCTGCCTGAGCTGGGGAGGTTTGACCCATGACAGAAGCCAAATGTTGTGTTGATTGCAGACATAAATAATGAAAGCCCCTTGAAGATTGATAATGAAAGTGAGCAGAAAATTTCACCTGGTGGTACAATTTCCAACCAGGAGCCAAAGTTGTGTGCTATAGCCTGGTTTCCAGTTATGCTTTTAGCTTATATTTATTAATGTTAATTAGCTCGAGTTGTTCATATGTATCTGCTAGAAGGCAACATCAGCATATCTTACACTGATGCATTTCCCAAGGAGGACTCAATGCAATACCTGAGAATAGTCATGCTGGGTCTGTAATGAGATCTTTATTATTCTAATAATTATCATGGATGTGAATAATACTTTACACTCAGAAAGAAAGCTTATTCTTAAGGGATCCCCACAGGCCTTCCAATTCTCTTCATTTCTAGAGTACATCCTGAAAAGACCAATGACTCAGTCCATGTGGGCTGCATACCACATGCAATGCTCAGGGATAATGGACCTCAGGACACTTTGCAGCTGACCAGTGCTTCTCAAATGTTCTTCCTGGGAAAGGGACCTTTTGTTGCCATTCTAGCAGCTTTCTAAAAAATGCAGGGATCACCACGAGTCATCCTAAAATTGTATTTATACATTTATTTCACAAAGAACTCCCCATCCTTAAAGGCATTCAAGATCTGGCCAGACAAAGCCACAACCGATCTGTTCTCCACCGGAGCTGTTTCTCTCTGCAACAATGTTGGTAATAATGAGACAACTCAGTCTAAGTTCAAACTACATTTTGAAGACTTTCCTTCCATTGCATACAGCCTGTCACAAGGAAACCTTTACTAACAGGATCTGCAGTAACAGAGCAAGCACTGGGAGCCACGCTGGCACTGGCACCGCTGATTTCTCAGGCACCTCTGATACCGCTCCTTGGGCAAGGCCCACTTGTCCCTGTGCATATTTTTCAGCTTTTTGTCATGTCCTGTTTTAAATAATTGGATTTCCAGCATGTGTCAGAACTAGAGGGTTAAGCAGTATTAGAGCTTTTCTTAGAAAACTTTTCCTGTTGTGCGGTCCCCGTTTCCCACTATCAGTCTCACCTTTTACCTTCAGGCTGTCAGTCATCAGACGACGCTAAACAGTTTTGCTCCTTCCCTGGCTATTTCATCGCACTTTGGCCAAGCCATGCATAATGTAGTTCCTTTAATCTTTCCTATTTAGCTTGTCTTTCAATCATTTTGTGGCTGTTCTGATCACCTTCTGCCTTCTCTCTGACCTTGTGGTGCTGCCGTGCCCCAATGTCCTGCAGTGCTCCCCCAGATATGCAGGACTCCCACTGCCTCTGTTGCCTACAAATCTATGGGATGATTCTTTTGCAAGGCCCATATTCAGATGTGTGTCAAATTTGTCATCCCCTTCTAGTCCAATATTTACTTACCCTTAATCAGAGCACATCTTTCTCTTCATAACAAGTGTTTGCAATCTATGTTATTTCCTTTGAGGTTCTTGAGATACTTTCCCAAACTTACTCCCCCTTCCTGTCTCCTACTCTCTTTCAAGCTGCCTTGGACTCTTTGCATGCCCTCTTGTGCATCCTCAGACCTTGGAAATGACTACTTAGAGACATGTTTTATAGAAAACTTAGCCTTTTTAAATGAACCTTTTGGACAACACTGAGGTCAGGATAGACCTCCCCTTTCTGGACATTGTTATATCTGCTGTTAAATGCTAAGTGGAACATCTGACAGAAAAAGTTGAGTTGTGTTGTAATCAATCTTGGCTGAATTTCCTTGTCTAAGATGGAGAAAGGTGGGAAAATCCTACTGAACCCTTCAGAGAGTTTCAAGTCCTTAAACACAGTTTTTGACAGGTCTTCGTAGCAGTCTTCCACACTGAGTAAAGCTCTTTTGGAGGGCATTTGTACTGTGAAAAGATATCTCAGAAGCTCCTCTGCCACATTAGCCTTCCAACTGGAAGAAGACCTTAAAGACACAGAGACTTCCCCTACATATTCCTAACAAACTCTGCGAATGTATTGTCCCTGCATTGAAACTGTCTACTTTGAGAGCACGGGGAAGGACAGAGTGCTGCTTGGAAAGTGCCAGGTACCTAATGTTCATGCCATGGAGAGAGGTAATAGAATAGGACTATATCGTACCCTGGTTAGTGTAGTCAGGATGGTAAGAATCCAAGTCTGTATAGCGCATAAAGAATGGGAAGGACATGTTAATGTGGTAGCCAAGAGGAACAAACTCCCCAAAACAGGGGTTAGCATTGTGTCTCCAGCCAGAGCAGAGCTTCTTATGCTTCAGCCTTCACTGTAATTTTCTGCTCTTCCTCCCAAGGACTGAGCCTTGAACTCAATCCTGAGCCCAAATCATGGCAGTGGCTCCTATCCCTGGCTATCTTGCTTGGTAGATGCATTCATTGCTTCATGCATTTCCCCAACATGTATCAGCCACTGTGACAACTCTGCCGCCTGGTAAGTGTGTCAGTGAGCCCATTCAGCAAGGCCCCAGCTCCACCCCATGCTGAAAGGACTGAAACAGCTCGACAGTAAATACAAACATCTAATGGAACGTAATTACCATCTGCTGCTTTCCAAGGCAACACATCCGAATTACCAATTGGGAAATAATTACAGCCCACAAGTCTCCATCACAAGGGCCTCAGCTTCCCTCTTGAATCTGCGTAACTTCCCCATTCTTCACAAACTGCAGCCCTGCTGCAGGTGCTGACACATCTCTCACCTTTCTTTGGTTGCTGAAATGCACCAAATGTAGGAAAGTATTTGTTGTTGGAGTAAATAGCGAGATCCATTCTCTGAGGGCTTTTCTTGTATCAGCCAGAGGCATTTCATAAGCATTTGATTTTACTTACCCCTTAAGCAAGGATTTGAAGCTGTGAGGGAAGGCAAGAGCAGCGCAAGCCCAACTTCTGTTCACTGCTTTTAGGAATTTTAGCACCTATTAAAAGAACTAAAGCAAAGAAAGGAAACTAGTTATTTGCAACAGGATTCTCCAGGGCTTGAGTTCCACAGCACTAACCGCAGCACCAGATCCTCTGCGCGATAGATCCATGAACATCTGGCCGCATGAGTTCCCCAGCTGAAAACCCTGGGTGTAAATGAGGAGAATAGATATGATCAATGGACTCCTTTGCTTTGTCTTTGCCATATCCTTCTTTCAGCCTGGCGGCAAACGATGCAAACTGTGCTGCCTCCCTGCCAGCCCCGCCTGGTGCTGCTGGGTGCACTGGGGTGTTCTGATGATGTCCCAGCTACACAGAATCACAGTCATCTGAGGCACCTCTTGCAGGATGTTCAGCTCATCACACAGCATCACAACCACGCTGATTTCCTTGTGTCAGAGCCTCCCTAATAGCTGGCTATGTATCAACAGGGATGTGGAGAGAGCAGCCTCTGATCTCTGCACTGATAATGAAATGATTAGCGAGGCTTGACTCAGATTTTTGCTCTGTTCGCAGGCTAAAGACATCATTAGCCCACAGTTAAGGGTGCAAATATCTGTCAGTTACTTGTATGATGAAGCTTTTAACTCTCCTGAGTGCAATGTGCTTTTATTATTTGTCCCTATGTTAACAGACTCAGATTGCCAGGGAGGCTGGAAAGCCCTTCATAGAGAATGGCTGCAGAAGGGGTGCTACAAATTCTGTTCCAGTTGATGCGCAAGTTATACTCTTCCAGGTCCAGTCTCTAGAAAGTTACTTTTTGGAAACAGCATTTAGAAATAGTTTGGAGACTATTTTGGAGAGTTTGAAGCACTATTCGGAGAGACTCTCTGAGGNGAATTTATTGCAGGAGAAAAAGTGAGGGAATGAAAATTTTTTCTTTTTTTTTTTTCTTTTTTTTTTTTTTTCACTTGGGAAACCAAGATAAAAGAGATTGATCAGCAAGATAGTACATCTTAGAGGTCAAGAGGCACAGCTGATGAAGGAAGAACTGTCAAGTGTCAAAGTGAGTTATATGTTAAACCGAAGAGAAAAAAAACCTCTTTCGTTATGCAAATGAAATGAGGACAAGAAAAGAATAAGTGAGGCTACTGTGAAATGAGGGGGATGCTAAATTAAAGCCATACTCAGTAAGACTCCAAAATAAAAGGAGAACGTGGCTTCCATTTTTAACGATGTGAATGTTGACCAGGATATCAGCAACAGTATGGATGGTAGGAACACAAGGACAAGAGACGGAGCGAGTGTAACCAAGCAGAGGGAATACTCCAGGAGCTAATGCACAACCCCAAGAGGCACCAGATATTTCACTACAGGTTCTGAAACAAGCAGCAGCACTGCAGACTGCAGGATTGTGTGTCTCCTACATCAAGTTAGTTGTTACAGGCTTGGAGAATGGCAGTTTATTGTTGGGTCCTCTACTTGTCCATAGTTCTGAGATGGATCTCCTTAGGCATTTTCCTTAAAGGCATCTGGCCAAATCAGATAAACAGCTTTCAAGCTGACTAAACTGGGTTTTATTTAAGCAGCAGCTGGGACAAGTAGATCTGTTCAGTCACACCTGTTGAGTCCAGTTGCCTGGAAGAAATGGCAAACTTTATACAATCCCTCTGAAGGACCCTATTAGGCTCATATCTTGGTGTCACATCTGAGGTCTATCTGTGAGCCTGTTTCCAGCAGTGACTGCTACCCAGCCTGTCAGAGAACCCCTTGACTATCTCACCAGTTAACCTCTGGGAGGTTGGATCTCCCCTCCTGATCTCAAGCCCCACAGCCCAGAAGGAGAAGGGAGCACAGCCCACTTGGATGTACCCTCGTTGGGGACAAAACAGATACCATCCACCATGGTCATAATGTTGCTTACCCTTCCATATCAGGACCCTATTTGGAGCCTGAAAGACTGAAAGAAACTCAGCTTGATGCAGGCTTTGAAATGGAGCTTGAAGGCAGAAGTAATTAAAGGCATGGATATAAGTGCGAAATGGGCTAGAACGAAGCATGGCTTTATCCAAAGGAGATTGTGGCAGGCTAATCCGATATCTTTCTCTGATAAGGTAATGGAGTTTTTTAGACAAAGGAAACATGCTAGATACCATCTTTGTGGACTTTAAGAGAGCATTCGATATGGTGTCACATGAGGAACTGATTAGCAATGCTAGAGAAAACCGAGGATTACAGAAGAATTATAAGGGAAAGGAGGGACTGCATAAAGACGAGACAGCAAAGGGCTTGTGTTAAAAGGCAGAGTCAGGCTGGAAGGAGGTTACCAGAGCTCCTAAAGGGCTCAGCTTAAGGCCAATCCTATTTAACATTTTTATCGAAAATCTTGATAAAAATATGCAAAGTGCTAATAACAAATGGCTGGGGAGAAGAGCAAGTGTTTGCGCTCTGCAGGAACAGCTTGCTTTCCCTCCTTCCTCCTCATGCTTTCTCTTTGCCTCCAGGAAAAAAACCCACACATATTTGTTTGAAATACTTAATAGTAAATATCTCTTGAAATCTGTATGATTTGGTATCCTGTATCTTCCTCCCTTCTACAGACCTTTATATAGAGGGAGGGGAAAAAAGTCACTATTTGGAATTTTGCATGTGATGGAGATTCCAGGTTTTTCTCAGTGTAATTTTCATTCTGACTTGGACCACATGTGAATCACTTCAGGTCCTGGACATGCTGCTCAGCTGTCAAGTCTGGATGTGAATCCAGCTGCATCCTGACTACATCTTAGGGTGCCGTCTGGTTACACATCTCCCACTCTGTGGTCTGTTTTTCTGTACAAAAAGACTCGGTCCATGATCTGGAGAGATGTCTACAGTAAAGTCCACAGTCCTTGTGTTAGAGTTCTGCATGGCCCCTTTGCACTAACTATGGGCTGTCTGCTTAGGAAGCATCTGGCCACATGCGGATATTTCCATTTAAGACAATCACTTCAGGTTCTCTTTGGAGTCACCAGAAAGAAACAGGCATTTCTAAGGTACAGTTCAATGCACACATCTGAAAGGAATGCTTCACATCTCTCCTCTTGCCTGCAAAGCGAGTCTGAGTGGGCCAGCTCAGAGGGAGATGTCTGCATCAGAAGTGTCAGAAAGCGCAGTGTTGGAAGTCAGGGTTCATTTCACCCAACTTCCAAGTGTCATGATGCTGAAAGAGCCTCTTGTTTGAAAAAGGTCAGTTCCTTTACTCCTCATTATTCATTATCTTTTCATATCCATTTAACATTGGCTGCTTGAAAAGCTGTTATTCTGACATGGTTAGTGGTGAAAAGGATGAAGTGCTCTTCCTCCCGCATGCTGTGACCTCTGTGATGGTCGTGAATAAAACTAATGACAATAAATTATAGAGGTGTTGCTGGATATTGCCAGAGAAGTGATGAAATGTGATGGCAGTTAATAGAGCATGTTTAAGAGACACAAAGCAACTGTTGTCTACCAAGAGACACCCAAATGCATTAGTAAATAGAAGTGGCATTTTGGGCTGTGTCACTCAAAAGCTCTGGATGGCTTTTAGCTCTGTCTCTTGTGCTCCACCTTGTAGAGCATCTGTTGCACTGTTAGGTGCTGCTTCTCGCCCTTAATCCTCCTAAAAGCACAGCTGGGCATGGAGCAGTTCATTACACCCTAGGATATGCCATCTTTTGAAGAATATCTGTGCTTCCTCTCATCTTCCTGGCAGTACTAGATAGAATTATGTCACCTTGTACTTTGCTGTGAGACCTTTCATGCAGTCTGGGGTGTGAAGCATTGGTGCAGGAATCAGGCAGTCAGTGCAGCTAACGAATGAGCTCTGTCCGGGATTAGTGCAGCAGAAGCATGAGCTAAGTCATGTTGTTCTATAGGTGCAAGGTTGTAATGGACCTTTTCTACATAGAAAGGATTTACTTTCTCAGATATGGTCAGATATACTCTAGCACAGGAGTAGCTACATGGTGTAAACCAAGCGCAGTTAGTGCTCACATGCTAGGCTACAGTTAAGCCTACTCTGAATTTGGGAAGGTTGAGGCATTTCCATCAGTAGGAACTTACCGTTCTTATCTCCTTCACCTTCCTGCCAAAATATCCTTAGGTAGGGCAATGCTGCTGGAGTGCTACGGCTGAGCAACTTGAAGGCTTCAGCACAACGTCCACAAAATGCAGCATAAATCACAGCAGGACACTGAGCAAGGTGGCTGTGGTGGTTGTGTGTGAGGAGCAGAGCCTGGAGGTGGATATCTCCATACGATGCCCTGCTTGCTCTGTGGGTCTGAGAACAACTGCAGATAAGAAAGTTCTCCACTTCTAAACAAGAAGAGGAGAAGAAGAGTAAATAAAGCACAGGAGCACTCATCTTCCATTCCAAACAGCAGCAACCCAGAGGCTGTGATTGCTAATTAAACAATATCTCCCGTGCAATGCAGGCAATGAGGGTGACATTTACCTCTTGTAGACTATAAATATCCAGCCATAAGCAAACATTTCTAATCAGTGATTATGGGTGAGATTATTTTCCCTGACGTTATAAGTGATTGTTTGTTTATGGAGAGTTAATGGGCAAGATCATGCTGGAGGTACTGGCCAAGGATTCAGACCTAGCGCCTGCACCGGTGCTTTGGCACCATGCAGAACTGGGTCACCAGGCTTGGGAGGACACCCCAGACCCTCCAGCACAAGCTACTTCTGAGCTCTGCAGACCATGTGTTCGAGATTGCTGAGGCAGAGAGTAGAGAGGTCATGGTTCCGTCTCAAGGAGCAGCAATTTGATTCTGGGAGGCTCTGCGTGGCCTCCTTGTTTCAGAGGTGGCCTCCTGAGCCAGACATGGAGGCTCTGCTCTTGCTGTGAAGTGGGCAGTGCATGGGGACACAGTCTGCCCTCCTTGCTGGATGCCACCCGCCTCTCAGATGGGGTGATAGTAGCTATGATACACTTGGGATAAATTGAACTTGGGATAACTGCTGACAGACTGGACAGAGGAAATCTTTACCCAGATCAACCCCTTCAGAGTCTGAGATCATGCCAAGGTGGTGAGCTCCTCTTCTCTTGCAGGCTTCCGTGTAGGGACTAGGTGTGGAGTGTGAAACTAGAAGGGACAATGAATACGTGTGGATCAGCCCCTAGCTGTTGTCAGAGCCATCTGGGGAGGGAGAGACGTTTTTCACTGCACCAACCTTTTCCACTCCAGTGAACACCCCCAGGTTCTCCACCCACCACCTTCAGCAGCTGTGTAGCAGCAGCACAGCGCAGGGAAATCCAAAGGGTCTGCCTGGGTTAACTCCTGGATAGCAACAAGCAGAGCCAACAGCCCTGTGAGGGATGCAGGAAGGGAGGGAGATGCACAGGCTGTGATGATTTGTGACAGCTCCTGTCTTCCTTCAGGGAGCGAAACACACCAGCGTGTGGGGAACATGTGGAAGCAAATATAGCAAAACAAGCTGGGGGAGCTGGGACCAAGTGAGCTGGGGGAAACTCCTATGCCAGCAGCATTTTTATTTTTTTATTTTTTTCTGATGTGTCTATATCTTATTTAGTATGTTCTTTCCTCCTAAAAAAAAAAGGAAGCTGGAGGGACTGAGGCGATGGCCTTTTCAGAGACGTGGCAATATAACAGCTGGTCTTCTCCCTCCTGGCAAGAGTGCTTCTCGAGCTCTCCCAGCTGTAGCTGAGATGTTGATCTAGGAAAATACCTGCTAGACTGAGGACTCAACAACATTTTCTGGGCAGATCATGTAGCTATGGACTCCTGCGATACCCAGTCTTGCTCAGTAAGAGGGAGAAAGTGTGCACCATTGGAGGAGG
This sequence comes from Todus mexicanus, assembly GCA_013389965.1. Taxonomy (NCBI): domain Eukaryota; kingdom Metazoa; phylum Chordata; class Aves; order Coraciiformes; family Todidae; genus Todus; species Todus mexicanus. Next base: position 5,521 of record WEIS01072900.1, on the reverse strand, counting down.
AGTCCAACCAGAAAGCCCTCAAAAAACCCCAGCTATAGCCACAGCTACCGTAACATGCTAGAACGCTGTTCAGAACTGAACTTTGTAGGAGCTTCTGTGTGTTCCAGGAAAGCTGGGGATTTATAGACACAAGAAACTCCGAGACTGAGTAGGGACTTTGACAGTGGCAGAATCAACCAAGAAAGCAACATGGTAATCTCTCGATCGCTGCACATTTGCAGATGGATTTGTTGGCTGCAGATGAGTGTGGGGGCAGCTGTCACATCCCAAGTGGTGTTTCCACACACAGCATGAGCTACATGCTCGCTTCTTTCGCCATGTCATTAGTATCTGATGGCCTTCTCTTAAAGTTGTTTCTTCTCTCTTCTTCCTTGGAGGTCACAATGGAGTCTCCGACCCTGTTTAGAGGGCAACAGGGCGTCTAGGGGAGTACCCAAAAGACCAGAATCCTCCTGAAAATATCTGCTATAAGGTGGGCAGTATGTAGTATGCAAGTGCTGCCTGGTACTGATTTCAGATCAGCCCTTCTTTCTTCTCTCCAGCCAACCAGCTTTTGCTCCTATGATGAGGCCAGTGGCCTTATGGTGGCTTTAGACAAGCCAGAGAGAAACACCTTTGAATACCAGCAACTCACTGGACACCAGGAACCAGTTGTCCTCCACCTTCCCAATCTCTTCTGGGCACTGACTGCAGAAACTTAGCATATCTATTGCTGCAAAGTAATAATATTTATTGCTTTATTTCCAAAGCCAGTATCTCCATCACAAGAGTTATTTTCTTCGATCAGTCAGTGGCTAGCAATGCTGTTAAAGAGGTAATGAGAAGATAAATTGTGCAAGGCAGCTGACAGCAAGAGCATGAAATTATTTCTCTGAGGCTTCTTGTCTTCGGGGAAAGAGGCCCCGATCACTGGTGCTGATTGCAAACCTAACTGGGCTGGCAGAAGTGCTGGGGTTGCCTTTACAATATCATCTCTGCATTTCAGGCCTGAGCAACAGCTCAGTTTTGTAGATGGAAGTGATATCTGGCTGGATTTTGCCTCGGAAGTCAGTCTCCGTTTGTTCATAGCTGTGAGAAAAGATAAGTAGGGTTGGACCACAGTGTCCTGGGATGCAGCTGGTGGCACCCTTTGGTTTTTAGAACATGCCATATCCAGGAAAAGAAAAAAATGTACAAATACCATGACAAAATTGAGACTGTAATGAGGACGTTACTGTGCACCTATTCCTTTAGTATGCGGGGACCCACTCAGTGAAGGGCCAACTGGTTCCCTCCTGTTCATACCCGGTGGCTACATCCAGTCTCTGCTGGACAGAATCCTTTGGTTGTCTTCAAAATCCTGGAGGAGGACTTTGGCAATGCCCAGCAGAGCAGTTCAATTACCCTCTCTCCAGAATTCATAGAACAAGTTACTGATCATCCACACTTCTGCTGGAAACCTTATTATCTGCTGCCATCTAAGCAGGATCTGGCTTGTAATTTAGCTACAAATGACAGAGCTGTAAGAACCTTTTGTCCCTTCATCCTGGAGGTATCTTGGCTAGAAATGCAGCTCTTTGTATCTCAGCTTTGTCTATTCTTCAGCTTTAACTGCTCAAAGGCAGAGAGACCTTCCTAAGCACATTCAGCAAAAAGATAGCGTGGAAGGGAAGCAAGAATACATCAGATGATTTGGGGATCTGATCACGACATGTTTGAAGAGGCATCAAGAGCCAAAGACATGCAGTGGGCAGTGATAAGAGCTGTGTGTCACAGTGGCAGATGATAAGGTATGTGCAGGTCAGGCACTTCAAAGACAGCAGCCTCGGAACTGTTGTGCAGGAAGGGACATGAGTATCAGGGACAACGTAGTGTGCGAACTGCGGAAGTGATGTGACTAGACCGTGAAGGGTGTCTGAGGGATTGCCCAGTGCTGCACTCCTAAAAGGGATCTGGTATGAAGGAAACAGGAGCAGCCTTGGTCCCACAGCTCTGGGAAGTCCACAGTCCAGAGCAAGAGAAGATTTTGTTAGACAACAGCAGTTTGCAGCAATACTGACTTCTTGATGGGGCCAAGTGGTGTTGCTGGTCTCTGCTGCCAGCCTGAACCCTGCAGAGTCCTGTCTGGTTTCCTGGGTAATGATTCATCTAGCAGGAGGGATTCGCAGGAGAGCAGCAGAGTGAGTTCATGGAGAGATTGCATTAGGAGCTTTGAAATATTGATGTCTCTGTGCTCTGTATAAACTGTCCCTCCTCCACCCCCAAAGCAGGACAGAGTGGCTCTAGGGGGGTTGTTTGTGAGCAGAACTCACCTCAACACTGGCAATCAGGAGCTGCAGCTCTCCAGACTGCAGCGTGCAAAGCGCAGAAGGGGCTTTTAATTCACAAGTGACTAGAGAGAGGCAGGCAGAAGCAGGGCAAGGCTGTGGCTGACAGATGGGAATTGCCACAGGGCTCTGAAATGCAGAGCTCATCAGGGACCTGCTTCTTCAACCCTGGTCTGTTGAAAAAAAGCAGCAGAAATGGGGAAAGGGAGACCACCCCACTCAGGTAGGGCCTGCTGGCCCCTGGCAGTGAGTCCCACATTCAGCTACACACCACAACCTCCAGTGGCTCTGCACTACTTTGCACAGGTTTGGGTTTTCCCTGGGCTATCTTGTCACTGCAATGAAGGGACGTGCTCATGTGGAGTGTCCTGTGCAGGGCTGGTGGTGAGCAGCAAGGAGCTCATGTTAACAATGATGAGAGAAAAGAAATAGCAGGTGCCCAAAGATGCTTCTCTGCACACACAGGAATGTGGGGCTGTGCTGTGAGTGCTACTGGAGCTTGATCTACATGGGAAGATGCTCAGGCATGGAAACTCCATCTTCCATGGTGAAGTTCCCCCTTCTGGGCTTCATACAAAAGGTTTTTTCTGAACCCCGTGAAATGCTGTGCAAAGTTAGAAGAGCAAGACACAGGACTGCTTTGTCACCCCCATGGCATGCTCTGGCATAGTCCTTAGTGTCTTCATCCACACCCTTGGGACAGAGTCTTGCTTCAACAAGCAGTCTCACCAAACAGATGTTTTTTGTCTTCCAAACACTCTGCCTGCACCCATTTATGATGACAGGGTGTGCCAATGGTGCAGCTCTCAGGCTGCCTCCCCTCTCACAGCAGCCCTGATGTTACAGAGGTGCAGCTGCAGCCATCCTGTTGTGACACTGCAGGGGGGATGTGATGTCTCAGCCCTTGCTTTGACCCTGGAAGCCTGACCCATGGCAGAGCCCTCCTGGGCTGGTGGCTGCAATCTCCACTGAACCTCCCCGAGCGCTCCTAGGACTGGGCTTTATTCAGGATTCCCCAAAGAGATGTTGTCTGCTCCAGACTATCACATCTGCCCTCACTATAGGTACTGCTAGAACCTTTCTGCTCCCCAGAACCCGTTTTTCTCCCTGCTGGCATCTCTGCAATGGCAGATGGGACATGGCAGCTGCAGAGTCCTCAGGTCTGTCAGCACGGAGTGAGTAACAACTCTCTAGAGGACATCATGGTACAGAAGCAGGGTTACCTCGTCCCTAGCTCCAAGGGCAGGCAAAGTTTCTGCTTCCAGCAGAGAGACAGCTGATAGCACTGGGTGGTGGCCATACTTAGGGAGCCTACAGAGTGCCTCATCCCACAGGCTGATCCATCTCCAACACACAGGTGGCAGAGCTGGAGCAGGAAGGCAGTGTGTGACAACATTGAACTCCACACCTAGTCTGTGGAGTGCCAGGAGTGTCAGGGGACAGCTGGGCTAGTGGGGAAGGGGAAATCTGGGGCTGCAGGGAGAGTGATCCACCCTCTCCAGATCATAACCCTCTGAGCAAATGTCATACCCCCTTTATCAGAAACATGGTCCATGGTGTTCTTAGCTCTGCTCTCTACTTTGCACCAAGGAGCTCCTGGCTGAAACTGTAGCCTGAACTCCTTCAACACCTGATGAGTATCCAGGGGTTCCTGCCTAATCCAGCCTCTGTATCCTCCTCCTAGATACATCACTTCTCTTCACGTCACCCTGCAGCTCAGCTCCTCACAGCTCAGCTCCTCGCAGCTCAGTCCAACCAGCCTTGCCCGGGCCAGCAGCCTGACCTCCTCAGAAAATGAGGATTTTGCCCTAAGCACTGTTGCAGCTCTGTACCATCATCTGCCCTGCTGTCTCTCTGCTTCTCATTGCACAGGGGTGTGGAGATGATGGAGAGGAAAGGATGAGTCCTGACAGCTCCGGCCATGGCCCAGATCACAGCCCATCCAGTGCTCGCTAGCCGCAGCCTCGCTGCTCTGCTTTTCTCCCTGCAATCCACGTTACACTGGAGAAAGGAGCTGTTTGCACAGTGGGAGAGAGCTGAGAGCAGGGGGAGGGGAAAGAGAGGCTAGATGAGATGAAATCTTCTAGACCTTCTTATGCACCCAGGTTATGTTCCTGCATGAGAAATTCTCGAGCATCATTCATAGTGTGGCTTGCAGATGCTGCTCTTAGTCCATATCGTGCTCCTGTCTCCCAAGAGTCTGGGGAGTTTTCATCTACCGAGACATCACAGCAGTTGTGTCCCGGAGCAAGCCGCGCTCACGGTTACTAGAACCCCACTCGTCCATTTTTAGCGTTGTCATGAATTGTTGAACGGCTGCGGCGTTCCACCCCGGAGCAGCTGTGTTTCGGTGGTGGGCGTTAAAGATTTAAAGCGATCTTTTTTTTTTCGAGCGCGCTAAAATTCTTTGTAAGATGCCATGTTCATTCAGCGTTCGTCAGCTCCTGCCGTGCTGATGTGTCTAAGCCGCCGGCCGCGGCACCTCGCCGAGCTGCGCCGTGCTCCTGGGAAGCAGTGCGGCATCCGAGCCCCAGCACCGAGTGGCTCCGGCGTGGCAGGGAGCGGCTCCACCAAATCATGGTGCTTTCATCACCCGCTTTTATTACTGCCGGCCTCAGCCTTTGCATTCTGGTCAGGAGCTAATGAATCACGGTTCATTGCTTCACTTGCAGAATGCAAAAGATCCAGGAGAGAAGAAGCAGGAAAAATCCCAAGTCTAGCTCCAGGGGCTGTTCTGAGTCTGCCTTCAGTGCGTGGCACAGAGAGGTGCCCAGGTCTACCCTGGGGCTCAGCTGTGTGCCAGGAGATGCTGCCCCCGTGACACTCCTCTGTCCCAAGCTCAGCAGGCTCAAAAAAGATGGTCCAGGAGGTCACTGAGGCCCTAACAGGCAGCTGTCTCTTACCGTCCTGCCATCTCCCGCTTGCAAGGCAGCACTTTTCTCATGTCTTTTCCTCCTGGAGGATTTCAGAACCTCACTGTGTGACTTGTCCAGGACCTTCTCCTAATTTCTAGCTTCAAATATATCTGTGATCAGATCAGACCTGTTTGATCTTGTATCCGTTTTCCCCCTCTTATTGCTCCTTAGCACAAGAGACATTTGTTAGCATTAAAAGGGAAAAAAATGTAAATCTTTGGTTCATTTGACCCAAACCCATGCAAAATCCAGAAGATGGGGAACCAAAACTTAGGCAAGCTTAAAAAAAATAATTAAAAA